>JBBMJZ010000126.1:1966170-1985089 GCA_037833815.1 Zingiber zerumbet
CGAAAGATCAAGGAGTCGTCCACCTTACGGACACGCCGAGGAGTAGGGGCAAGTTATCCCCGAACCTCGTATATCCTGGTGTTTTGTTGTGTGAGTTTTTCTCTTCCTTGTCTTAGATTTTAGTTTGCATATTTCCGCTGCACTAACTCTTTAATTGAGAAAATTTCTTAAGATTTAGAGGAGGCTATTCACACCCCTCCCCCTCTCTAGCCATCCGAAGGTCCTAACAACAACTACTTCTAGTAGCAGTGACTGCGGGATGGCACCAGTGATGGCGGTGTCAAGTCAGCGGTCGACGATGGCGATGGGGAAGTGGGTGATCGGCTATCTAGGGCACTGAAGAGGGTGAAGGGCAACGGTGACTAGAAGTAACTAACAACACACTCGACGATCGGCAGCTGGATTGTGAGAGGGGACGACCACATCACTGATAGCGGTCTTGGGATCATGGCATCAGGATCGTGGTGCGGCAGCGACATCGGGATCGAGAGGTGGGGTGTGAAGTCAGCAAAGATGAATTTGTAAGTACTCCGTGGTAGTTTTTATGTGATCAACTAAGTTAGGTTAGGTCCTGTTGTATTTTGATGCATGTGTCTAAGTGTGCAAGAACTTATGATCACAAGAAGTCGAGCGAGACACAACTAGCGAGAAGGATGGCACGGGAAGGAGTCGACGGGCTTAGTACATCTGAGGATTAAGGTGCTGCGGAAGAGTACGTTGGTGGATGAGAAGGAAGTGCATGGCATTTCTGAGGGATGTGCAGCCTGAGTGGAAGATTGCTTGAGAAGGCCGGAAGATAAGTTCGGGTGAGCCAAATTCCGGATAGTCGAAATCACTAAGCGAATGGAGCTAGAGCAGAAGGTCGTACAAAAAGTTAACTCTGAGTTGACTCTTATCTAGGCGCCTAGAGATATTTCGGGCGCTTGGAGTCTGGGTGCCCGAAGCTACTCTCGGCGACCGGACCACTTTGGTGCCAAAAGGGTTCCTCAACACAGTGGATCGACTTTGGTCCATGTCAACAGCGATCCCAATGCTCGAGAGTGGATAAAACTTTTCCCTTGGTTGTAGCATAGCTTCCACATGGAGATAGAATTTTGCCACGCTGGGGACCCCTAGAGAGGGTCCGGGCGCCTGGATCATGCCACATCAGCAAATAATCAGTTTCGACCAGTGGACTATAAATAGAGCCCTGGTCTTCTCCATTTCGAACAACATATTTTGTACTTCAAATTCTATTCTGTTTTTCATTTCCAAGCATTATTTTCATGTACGAGGCTTCTCCGCCTCCGATGTGTGTTTAAGAAATAGATCTTCATAATGAGTCGACTTTCCTTGGAGTAGCAATCTTCTAATTGCAACCCAAGTAAATTGTTTGTCTCGTACTCCTCCTTACTTCTATTATTATTTCTTAAAGTGTGCAATTGTTTAAGCCCAATAGTTTGAGAAAGGTGTGATTTTTGTTTGCAAGGCAATTCACCTCCTCTTATCGGCCTCACGGGATATTCAGGATTTGGGGAGGAGATTGGGAGAAGAGAAATAAAACAAAGAAAACTTAGGTTATAATAATATATACCTAAGTTAATTAATCCAATCAACACCCAACTTAATTGGGATATCTAAACAGATTTTTTTTTAAAATCTAACCAATCCATCCCCTTAAACATGTCATACGACCTCTATTTAAATCTTGAAAAATTTTAAAAATTCTCAAAAAAATTAATAAGGTTATTTTTCAAATATTACTTATTATTTAATTGTCATATTTTACAAAGTTAATCCTACAGTCTTGTAAGATGAATTGAATAAGTTTTTACGGGTTATCTTTACTTGGGTTGGATTCAAATTTAATCATCAGCAGAGTATACATTTCAATAATTAGCTTCCAAGCTATGACAATGCACAGGGGTCTTCTAAGTTCGGGTAAATTAGTTTAATTAAGACTTGATAAAGGTTTAATTAGCCTTAACTAAGTTTAATTAGAGTTTTAAATAAAGGTTGAGTTTATTTAAATATTAATTAACGTTTTAAAAAAATGAATTCAATTAAAGTAGTTAATTTTAATTTTATTTTAGTTTAAGTGTTAAAATTTGATTTTGATTTTAATTTTACGTAAATTTCATTTTGAATTTAGCCATTTTTAGATTTAAACTTATTTTATCAAAATTTACTACATTATGATTTAATTTTGATTTTATCCTATACTTTTAACTCATCTTTATGTTTTCTTTATATTTTAAGTTTGAATTGATTAAATTGGTTGAATTTATTAAATAATTTTTATTTGAAATATTATTTTTAATATTTGATTTTTTATTATTTTTAATTTGAAGTTTGTTGAGTTTTCCTTGTCTAAGCATTATCTTGAATATTTAAATTTTTATTAATTTTTAATTTCAAATTTGTTGAATTATCTTTGTTTCAATTATTATTTAATTTTTTTTTACTTAAACTTATCCAAGTTAGATTTATCTTGGTCATCTTACTATCTTACTATTTTATTAAAAATCTCCTCCCTTTACTAACTAACTTTGGTGAAGCCTAAAATGAATTTACGTTAATCTCCTTTTTTTAGTCACACTAAAAATAATTCCAAGGTTTATTAGTAATTCCACAAGCGAAACAATCAGTGATCTAGAGTTCGAGACTCAACTACGACGTATTATTATGAATTTTTCTCATTATTAATTTTCTCTTGTTGTTTTATATAAAAAAATATAGTTCTATTTAGTCTCACATATTAGAATTGACAACACTATGATCAAAAAAGTTTCTATAAATATTTTAGGCTGACTATATTAAACAATATACTTTTCTTAGTTTTTTACTAAGATAAGTATAATATTAAATTAAATTAATTTTTTTACATAGGGAAGCCCGTTACAGTAGTTTGTTGTTGGGATTCTTTAGCGTCACTCTTGTATTATTATACTATTACATAAGTCTGACAAATCTTACCCAAATAATTAATTCTTAATTTTTAAAATTATATTACACACGCAACACGTATGTCGATCATTAATTTTATTATAGCTGACAGAGTAATAGAGTATCATTGTTTAAAACAATCTCATATTTAAAAAATATCTAAAGGGTGGTTTTATTTCGCATTGTGTAGTAATTTTGATTAAAATTACTATAAAGGACCGTCTAATCCACGAAACTTTCATCGGTCTCAAAAAAGAACCGATCACATTGAATCTATTTTAGAATCTATTTTAGACAATTTTATTCTATATTACAAAAGATTATTTTGACAACTCTAGTCACAAAGTTATTGTTTGAGCACTCTTGATCAATTTGATGGCTAGAATAATTTTTAACATTTTGACTGAGATTATAAAAAATATAAAAAAAATAATTTTTATGGCTATAAAGTTTATTTTTTAGGTTTTAATTATAGTCTCAATTGTCATAAGTGTTTACATGTTTAGTTGGGTCGGATATTTGATAGTTAAACGGATTCAGATTCGAGTAGTAAATAAAATCATAGACCATCCTAATCGACTGCATTTGACTCCAACGCTTGACTGGTATCTGCCTATCTGGGTTCGCATTCGGATCCTCATTTTACGGATCGGGTTTACAATGAAGTATAAAATAAACTTCGCCCAAAAAAGATCGACCATTCACCGCTCTCGGTGGGTTACCGTCACCGACCGGTACTTATAAAATTGCTGTTGTTTGCCGCAGCTGTTTTTTCGCTTTTGTAGGCGGCGTGAGCGACTGCGTGCCATCGAGGGAGGGAGGGAGGGGGGAGGAGGAGTCGGGGCTGGAAGTTAAGAAATCGGAGTTCGAGGCGGTGAAGGAGAAGGGAGATGTCGGATTTGGACCGTCAAATCGAGCAGCTGAAGCGGTGTGAGCCGCTGAAGGAGTCGGAGGTGAAGGCGCTGTGCCTCAAGGCCATGGAGATCCTCGTTGAGGAGAGCAACGTGCAGAGAGTCGATGCTCCCGTCACGGTATGGAACCCTAGTTAGATCCATGTTGTCCGCCTCCGCTTCGTTTTTTCTCCTGTTCTATCCTTTTTCTTAATGGGTCGATTGAATCGACTCCGGTCTTCGCCGGGTCTTCTTCGATCTGCGTTTGGTATGGATGCGCTTAGATCGTCTGTTGATCACTGTTTTTTAACCAAAGCAGGATCTTTTTCGTTCGGATTGTGTGCCTAGGGTTTGTTTTCGATTTCTCACATCGAGGGATAAATTTGAGTTGATTGTGACCAAATTTGCAAACTGACCTTGCGTATCTAGATGTAATCTCCTATATGTTGTTGCGATTGTAAATATATATTTCATTAATTGCAGGATCAAAATCTGTAGTTACTGAGACACGAATTTGTTGATTGTATGCCGATATTGTTTCTTGAGTGTGATTTCTAGTGCTGAGTTTTGTCCAATTGCTTGTATGTTTAATTAGTTTTTGCTAACATGCTGAACACTTGAAATTGGAATTGGATTGAAAAAAAAAAATCTGGATTGAAGACTCCAATAGCCATCCTTGCATGAAAATATCATTTTTTTTCCTGGTCTTAGATCACTTTCTATGAGCTGCATCTTTCAAGCATCGGCAGACTACATTTGAATGTGTCTTGAACTACATAGGTCAGCTTGTCAAAGAGCTGGTTGTGGATTTTCTAAGGTTTGCATTGGGATAGACTCATTCTGGCCCCACTTTAGGATGTAAAGGAAAGCCAAATCAATTGCTAATTAGTTTATCTATGATATGTTGACAGGACTGGTTCTCTGCTTAACATGGAAGCACACATTTAATCTTTATCATACATATTACATTGTCCAAAAGATCTAGGATATCTTTCTCCCCATGTAGCCTGAACTATTGCGCTTTCTCTACACTTCAGCCTATCTGCAGGAATTTGTTTTTCAATCTACTGGAGCAACAATTTTGTTTTGTTTTGTTTTGTTTTTTTGGCTATGTTTCATAAGTGTGAAATTTAGTAAGGAAACCTTTCCATTTCCTACAATATTTAGTGTCAAGTAAATTTGACATTTGATTAGTGCTAAAGTTTATCTTATGGCATCTGGCATTGTACCAAATATATGGGTATTTGTTACTTTGTGCAATGAATTATGTTTTTCCAGGGTATTTTCTTTCTTCCATTCTCCATGGCTGCCATAGTTGTTTTTAAGTTGTACAATGTTTTTGACATTGTTTTCTCATATCAATTATTAGATCCATCATAATTTTGATGAGTTTGGACTTGGTACATTCTTTCTTGACTGCTTTTGATTTGCTTATCTCAGATATGTGGTGACATTCATGGTCAGTTCTATGACATGAAGGAACTATTCAAAGTAGGAGGCGATTGCCCTAAGACAAATTACCTATTTTTGGGTGATTTTGTTGATCGGGGTTTTTATTCAGTTGAAACATTTTTGCTTCTGCTAGCACTGAAGGTACCTTCTTCCACCTCTGTCCATATTTTTTTTTAAAAAAATTATTTACATTTTTAGGACTTGCAGCATTTATGTGTAAGCTACTTATTAGAGATTGACAGTTCAATCTAATACACATATCTTGTTTGAGAGCAAAGCTCCAAGCCCCACCTCAAACTTTGGATCATAGAGAAAATCATTTCTTCAATTGTATTTCCTTTTGACAGTGTTCATATGGCCATGCTTGTCTATTGAAATCTTAAATATGGTTGAATCTTGAATAAAACTTTACTTTCCAGTAAAGCAAAACTATCAAGTAAGCAAGGAATACCTAATCCACAAGACAGGAAGAACCAAATTCTTCCATGTTGCTTGAACACTTAACATTAAAGATGTTTTTTTTTTCAGTCCCTTTTTTGTCTTTGTAAAAATGTTAGATGAATTTTCAATTAGAGAAGCCAATTCTACATGAGCAGATGTGTGGTTCTGGTTGAAATCAAAATTGTTTTTTTTCTTGTTGACTACAGTTTGACTCTGCATCTAACCTGTGTCAAGTTAATTTTTGCCTCTGCGCTTAGAATACGTAGACAGCAAGATAAGATTCATACCTCAAATAGTTGCAACAATTGCTTGTTCTGTAAAGTTTTATTGCATTTTGTGTGCAAAAATAATTTAAAACAACTTCCAGAGGTTGTCACAAGCACAAGACAACATTGAGGTAGATAATAATTCACTGACTATATGTGATGAAACATTTGCATGATAAATGCATTAGTGAGCCATCAGTGTTTTGCATCAAGTTACCTACTTGGTATGACCGGTGTCTGTCATCTGATGATCCCGGATGTTTTGAAGTTATTTTTTACTGATAATTGTGTCTGCTCGACTTGGTGCTGTAATATAGACAGCTTGCCTGTTTGCCTATTGTTGAATGTTTTGCAAGTTCCAGAGGTTGTCACTAACACACAAAGATAAAAGGTTGTACTCACTTAATACCTTGTGATCAATCATGAAACCTTCCGATGATAAATGAGTTACAGTTACCAGTATTTTCCATAAAGTTGGCTTGGGATGACGGGCATCGATTCTGTTGCTTCTTTACATTTTGCAGTTGCCGACGGTCAGTTGTTTTTTCCCCATTCTTTCTATTCAACCTTCAATGTGCTTCTGTAGGTGAGGTATCCAGACCGGATAACTCTAATACGAGGGAACCATGAAAGCCGGCAGATCACACAGGTTCAAGATCTTAAAAAACTACAATGGTTTCCATGAGTGATAATTCTGTTTTACAAGCTATTGGTGTTCCTTCTGGCTAGGTATATGGCTTCTATGATGAGTGTCTTCGCAAGTATGGTTCTGTGAATGTGTGGAGATATTGCACAGACATTTTTGATTACTTGAGGTAATATTGGTCATATTGCTAGTAATCCAGCATAGATCCTAATTGCTAGTATTACTTTTATCCTTCTTGCAATTTTTCAGTCTGTCAGCGTTGATCGAAAACAAAATATTTAGTGTTCATGGGGGTCTTTCTCCTGCCATAACAACACTAGATCAGGTCAGTTTTCTTGTGTGTTCATGCCTGTCAAGCAACTTTCTTGACTGTCATTAACGATCTTTCACAGATAAGAACAATTGATCGCAAGCAAGAAGTGCCCCATGATGGAGCCATGTGTGATCTGCTATGGTCAGATCCAGAAGATGTCGATGGCTGGGGGCTAAGTCCTAGGGGTGCAGGTTTCTTGTTTGGAGGAAACGTTGTGACATCATTCAACCATGCAAACAACATCGATTATATTTGCCGTGCACATCAACTCGTAATGGAAGGGTACAAATGGATGTTCAATAACCAGATTGTAACAGTGTGGTCTGCTCCAAATTACTGTTACAGGTGCTCTTAAATTGCTCATCGATGCTTAATATTAATTAAGTAGTATTGGTGCAGCTAACTAACAATTTTTTTGTCGAAGCTTCCTAACTTTTTTGCACCGAATTTTATAAAACAACAAACTAGAATTTGGCTTTTTTGCATCTGTTTTTAGTCAATTATGGCTATAAGCAATTTCTTGTTTTCAAACATAATATTGCAGTTTTTGCTCATTTATCCCCAAAACAGAAACAAGAGGTCATGTAATTACATTCCAATAAAGTCTGAACAAATTTTGTTAGTTGTATAAGTCTGCTCACAGATCAAGTTTCAGAGGTCTTGCTTCTCTTGAAAACTTCTCTGAGAAGTCTGAGGGGTGTCTCTTTAGTTGATTTCTTCCATCCCTATTTGTTTTGCATCTATTCTTGATAGATCTATTATTTTCTGCAGTTTTCCTTGATAGATTTGGAATGCTGTTTGCAGTGTTTATGAATAAAAAAACCTTACATTAAAAAGTTTCATTTCCAGATGTGGTAATGTGGCTGCTATTCTGGAGCTCGACGAGAATCTGAACAAGCAATTTCGTGTTTTTGAAGCTGCGCCGCATGTTTGTTCCTATAACCTTTTCTTCTCTAAATTTTCCTCTTTATCTCACGTAGTGAACTCACTAAGACCTAATCTATTGCAGGAATCTAGAGGAGTTCCTTCAAAGAAACCAGCTCCTGATTATTTTCTCTGAATCCCTAAGTAGAAGAAGAGGTGTAATCTTATTTCGCAAGTTCCTCAGGTTTTCTCGCAAATCCTGGTGCCGAGCTCATTCAACTATGTTGCAGTGAATGGAATAGAAATGGAGAGATCGCTATTTAATATTCTAGAGGCGCTCTCATCTCTATATCTGATGGCCATTGTGTGTTGTTTCACATGCCGTGGGGAAGTGAGATGTTGACTCATTACCATCTTCATCACACTTTCTCGATTATTGGATGGAAACCCTTTTTTTTCTTTTTTTGCCAGTTAGAAAGGTTTTAAAAAATCAATATGGATCAGCTGGTTCGATCGGTTATCATTGGGAAAAATTATGATTCAAGAGATCGATTGGTTTGGGTTTGAACTATATCCTTCTTATATGACCTTTTGGTTTTTCATGTGTGTACTTGTATTCTAGGAGCTTTTGATTAGTCGATGAGGTGAACTTCATGATTGCTCTCTGCTTGTTTCTGTGTAAGAATGCTTTTGCTTTGTTGTCCATGTTGGATCTTCGATGGCTAACACAAGATTTTGCTGATGAAATCTACCTCGGCATGATGTTGATGTTGGTGACGACCTTGATTTGCAAGACTTGATCCTCTTTAAGTTTTGATGTTTTTTACTCAAACTGCTGTCGTTTTTTGTTAACGACTAATAGAGTGGATATCCCACAACCTGAGAATTGTATTCACTCTATTTTGTTCACAGGAACAGCTTCGATCAAAACAAGTCCTCTACCATCCCTACTGTTCCGATCACAAACTCACAGATGACTGTTCTCCTTCACAAAGCTTGTTTCTTATCTTTTCTTTTGTTCCAAGTAACTTAGATCTCTAATGTCATCCGATGAGTTCAATATGATCATCCAAATGATACGATGTTGATAAATGAAACTTCCTAAAAATAGACTTCATATGATAGAAAAGATGACGAGCTTTTTCAATGTTCATAGTTGGGAGATCCAAGTCAAATGTTGCAAGCCATACCATATATTCGATTAGCAATCTCATCCATGAGAATTACCTCAAACTTACATAGAACAATTCGTGAGAGTATCATTCACAGCAACCCCCTTCGACGCTTATAATCACTGACTGTCAAAGTCAGCGGATGCCTCCTCCCATCGCTATCGGGAATCTTGTATCCATAAGTGGCTTCGACTTTCTGTTTCCTTGCCAAGAGCCCGATATGCACACCCTGAGGACCTCCAAACTTCTGTAGGGCAGCCAACGAGATTGGCAGATCGAAATCATGAAGGAAGTTAAAGGTTGTTCCTTGGTCTACCGGAGCAACTGTATCTACCAGCTTACCGGCACCAGCTGCAGCTCTCAGTGCAGCAGCAGTTGCTGCTTCACCTCTCTCCACTTCATTCATTGACGCTGTTACATTTGCACTGACAGAATTGCCATGCTCAGTATTTGCTGTTGATGTACTGTCAATTCCCCCTGGTTTTGCAACATAATAGTTCGTCGATCTTGTCCACCTCCTCGAGAATGGATCGTAGCCAGCTTCCCCGACCTTCAAGGAAGTGTTAACTGGTTTCAAAGCTGAGGCGTTCTTAAAATTCTCAGCTCGGTTTCTCTTATTCATCTCTGCCAACCGAGCAGCCTTTTCATCAAGCTGCTTTGTACGCTGTGGCATGTCTTCTAACTGTTTCAATCGCGCCCTGATCCTCTCCACCTCTGCTCTATCGCGTCTGGCTTCAGCAATTTCTATTTCCTTCCTAAGCCGGTCCTTCTCAGCAGCGATATTGACTGGCCGCAACGAGGCTGACTTCTTCTCCAGCAACATCTGTTTTACAGTAGCAGCGGAATACACATAGTTACTGATCCGCTGGATTTCAGCCTTCTTATCGAGCACCTCCTGACGGGTCGGCATCCGGCCATTACCCTTCTCCACCTCCCATTTCCACTCGTTGAATTCATCTACCAATGGTGGCGAATCCGAAACCATAGCCATCTGCCATCTAGCAGCCGAAGCATCGCTGCCCCATATGCAATTCAACCACTTATAGGTCGTATAGTGCTCCAGTTTGTAATGCTTTTCAGGGTCAGTCGCATCAACATTCCGTACTAAGCATAGCTTATACTTGGGCTTCCCGGAGCGAGTCTTCCCGATACCGAGCCGCACAAAGCATCCTGCGATAAGCTCTTCAAAGAAGGGTTCCATGAACCATTTCACAAGCTTTGACCTCCTGATAGTTATTTCTTTAACATCCTCAAACTTTGGCGCATCCAACCTTGAGGGGGATAGATCCTCTAAGTCGTCATCTATCTTCTTATCTTCCCCGAACTTATCATCCTCGCTGTCAATTCTGCCTCCGCTCTCGCCTTCATTGCTGTTATCACTGGGAGGACTGGCAGCCATACCAATACTTCTATGTCTGGGAGGAGAAGAATCGCCGAGACCAAAACCACCACTGCTTCCCTCCCCGGTCAAGTCCCTTAGCCGACTGCGGTAGCCATCGGGATCTTGTTGTCTCATTCTCTTTGCTCTCAGCTCATTCAAAGCACTCTTTGCGGCTGTCTTATCGTTGCGGGCAGCTGAGCGACCGGGAGGTGGCATTGGAGGAGAGCCCCTCCTTCGGCCCCTCTCCATCTTTGAAGATGAAGCTCTCGCCATCTTCTTCAGTTTGTAATCATCTATTTTAGTACTCCTCTCTGCCAATATCATCTCCCTGTCAAGCTCAGACATCTTCCCGAGTTCTTCTTTGTCTGCATCATCCTTGTAAAGATCACTGCCAACCGACGGAGCACTGTCTGAATCGTCATCACTGTGTCTGCGACTACTGTCATCGTAATCATCATCTCTCCGGCTGCTCCTCCTGTCAGTCTCCGGCGGGTCAAACCTCTTCTTCAGCGGAATCTGTGAGCCTGGTGGTTTCCTTTTTGTATACTTGGGATTGTCTGAATCATCATCCTTAGAGTCACTTCCGTCGGAGTAAGAACTATCTCGCCTCCATCTCGATTGTTTGCGTGAATTGCTGTTCTTCCGGCCAGACCCTGTCCTTCCAGCTGCCTGTAGCAGCAGATTCTCTAGATCGGCCATGGTGACCTATTCCTTCCGAATGATCTGCCAAGAAACAAATCACGAACTTTTTTCAACCAAGTAACGGAAAATCCATCACCGGAAAAGCAAATTTCCGAAAAATTATAAATTGAATCCTTTTACTATCGGAGCCGAGCAAATATCCCCATTTGAATTTGTCGATATACCATCAAAATCGAGGGAAAACACACACACACCCAAAAAAAAAAAGATTTCTTTTTTGCACAAAAATCACATCAGATACGGATCGCCGAAAGAGGTATTCAACCGAAAACATGAGAAAACCAAAGATCGAGGAGGAGAAATCCATGATAAGGGAACCAAACCGATCGCTAGGCACGAAGAGAGGATCCAGTAGCGACCGGAGAAGTCTCTGGCTAGGGTTTCGCTCGACAGGATATCACTTCGTGGCTTTGTTAGGCGGAGGTCGCGAGTGGACTGGTCGATCTGGCGGCTTTCATAGTCATTGTTAGAGCCCATAGGGCGGCAGCCAGGCCCATCAAATATTCCGGAAACAGCTTTATTTTACCCCTCGAATGTTATAATATTTTTATTATACCCTCAAATTTTTAATTCTTTTTGATGCTCCTCTAACAAATTTAAATTAGTCACTTATGTCTGGTACACTCTAAAGTAGAAGGACGACAAAAAAGGACTGATTGTACCAGAATAAAAAATTTCTAGAAACTTCGTAACCAATAACATCATTACTTGGGAGCATCATTTTAGAAAATAATAAATAATAATAAAAAGGTAATCCTTATTTTTTTATGGTAAAAGGATGTTTTATTTTAAAATAATGAAAAAAAACATCTCATTCTATTTTTTTATGAATATTTTTACAAAGGGCGAGAATACTCCTATCTAAAATTCTTTAACCAATTCTATACTCCTATCTATTTATTGGTAGGATAGACTATACTTCACCTGTTATCTCACCCCACCAATGAATAGATAAGGCTTTCCTTGGTTCAGCAGATCCTAGACCAGAGGATTTGGCTTCCTTATCCAACGCTATTATAACTAGAAGTTTCAAACATCAATTTATGGTAGAGTGGGTTGATCCGTAAATAATCCATGCGGAGTAGGATGGGGCTAGACAAGGTGAAGTTAGAAATCTCTAATTTAACCTAATTCAAAATAGGTTAAGGATTATACAGGCTAATCTAGGAGTCCACCCAAATAAAATATATATTGAAAAGGTTGAAAGATTTTAGTTTAGATAGTAGATTAGGCAAGTCAAGCCCATGACCTATTATGTTTTCCACTTCAGTTTTAAATTTTGGTTCATGATTTTTTTCTTAACCCACATATCAACCTGAATATGCCATGAATAGACCTGTGCGGGTCATGAGCCCAAATGGGTTAGTCCACCTAAACCTATCTTAAAATAATTGATAAAATTTTAATTAGACCCGTTTAAATTATTTGACAGAATACGTCAATCTGATAGATCCAAACGGCTCAATTATAACAAGTTAAGCCCAAATAATTTTTAATTTTAGTATTTTTGATTAAAACTATTCTGTTAGTGTTATTTTTTATCCAATAGAACCATTTTTATTAATATTTTTTAGTAGTTTTAATCCATGTTAAAATAGTTTAGTTTTAACTAAAACTATTTATAGTAATTATGCGGATCTTGTAGCACTTTTAAATGTACTATAATGGTATTTGAATAAGAGTATTTCCTATTAACTAGATCTATCTAAAATATTTTTATATTATCTAATCATTCGATGTAAAAGTTAGTATATAGCTTATACAAATGTGTAAGCTAGTTGCTAGCTTCTAAGTGTATAAGCTACATGTTAGCTTTTACACAGTTAAATATAGTTAAGTGATCATGTAAGGGTATTTTAGATAGTTCACATTAAATATATGTAAAAGCTACATGTTAATTTGTACATAACCTATTGTGATTTAATTTGAAATGTAATAAGTGTTATGAAGTCTCCATTAATTAATTTGCTCGTTAAAATTTATTTTAATTAGGTGATCATTCAAAAAAGTAAAATTAAAATGATATAAAGTCACAATTATAGAAATTAGAATGTAACTTCTACAAGTTATAGAAATTAACAACTAGCTTCTGCACGGTGTAGAAGTTACATGCTTACTTTTACAATGTATAAAAGTTACATGCTAACTTCTACCTGGTTGATTGTGATGAGATAATGTTCATTTGAAATATAATGAGTGTTATAAAGTCCATATCAATTGTTTTGTTAGTTAAAATGTTATTTTAATCATGTTGTCACTTAGAGAAACAAAATAAAATGATATAAAATCACTAGTATAGAAAGTAGCAACTAGGTTCTACATATTATAGAAGCTAGCAACCAATTTCTATACTTATAGAAGTTACATGCTAGTTTCTACATAACTGAATGATCAAATGTAAGTGTATTTTGGGTCGTTCAAGTCAAATGAGATGCTCATTTGACTTTAATTGAGGTGCCCATCTAACGTAAATGCAAATGATGAGCGCCCTTTTAATTTTTATCTTTTTTTTAATAATCCAAATTCCTCATAAAAATTTTCCACCAGCTACCAAGATAAATTCAAAGGTATAAATGTCTCGTTACCAACGTCGTAAATACGTCGTAAATAAGCTAATGGAAGACAACAAAAATATTGATCAATATAATAAAAGTATTTTAGGATAGGCTAAAGGTGGACAACAAAAACATTAATCAATATAATACTTAATAATTTAAGTAATTTTAATATTACTAGTCGTATAAATTCACTAAAAATTTAAATAAAAGAATAAAGTTCAAATCGCCAATCGTAAATAGTTGAAATAAACACAAAACACTAACCATTTGCATCCTCAATCTCAATGGCTCAAGAACAAGAACAAACTTCATGTAAACAATTTTGGAGTGTTTTCAATCATCTTACAAAAGGCTAATGCTTCTTTCTCCATTTACAAAGGAAAGAGAGATCTAGTGCAGTGATAGCAGTTTTGATCCGCATGGTTTGTTCTTCACTTCATATGGCTTCCACGGAAGAAGTGGCTTCTGGCGATGGAGCAGTACCACTCCGACAATCAGGTAGGCATGTTCATCGAGCTCATGGATAACTGATAGAGAACAGATTGGGTCAAGAGATCGGACGAGGAGGTGCAAATGGTTCTGCCTGGCATGTCTGCAAGTCCATGATGCTCAGTTGAGTCAAAACTATTCAAAGCAACTTGATCTGATGCTATCTCATAAGCCTTTGCAAGTAAGGAATCGATGTACTTATGAAACGCATCCATTCGGATCTGCATATGCTTCTGAACCTAATCAAAGGACAAAGAAGGGTGTTAGTAAAATCTGCTAAGCAACTTGAGCTTACACAATGTGTACTAGCCGAAAATATTGCACGTAAAATAGATGATATTAAAGTCTCATTAGTGCAGGTAAATAGCTACCAACTTGGTACCTTCACAGAGACAAGATCGAAATAGTAAATGTCGAGGTTACACAAAATGGACGGAAACAAAGATAATTACTCAGTACCTCCACTTGTTCAAACAGTCTTCTTTGTACTTCCATTTGTGCTTGTAATGCCTCCTTTACTTCCCGACCTCTGAAAGCAGAAGAACTAACCATGTCAAAGTTTAACAACCGTGCAACATACTATATGTAGACCTACTAACTTATGCAAAATATGACTTACTCGTTTACATCAGGCATAGGCACTCTTGGTGATAAAGCATTGTTGCTTAGGTTCTCCGAATGGAAGGAAGCTGAAACACAAGGTACAAAGAATTGTCGCCACAAGGTACATGAATAACGAGTGATAATGACAGAATAGCAATGAATTAATACTGTTAGGGAAAAGTAGTCAAGTGTGACGTTGTTATTACATTTTCCCCATTTCATCATGTACAATATTGGTGTAACACAGCTCCAAAGAGAGTATAAGAATCTCATTTACGAGTTTGGAAGCTTGTTTAGGTAAAACACAGCCAGTTGCATTCGTAGGATATGGAAAGAACTTAAACTTAAAGATCCAAATGATCTAAAATAGCTTGAAACAGTTGCTGAACACAGTGAAGGTTCATTCCTAGCTACAATAAGGTTTTCGTAGAAACTTTTGGAGATTCTGTCATATCTAGAATGAGTTGAGTATAGATACGAGCCAATTGACCTACCGTCTTTTGACTGATCAGTCATCTCTCTGCCTGATTGCTTTCCTAATCTGTATTTCTGGGAACAATAACAGGTAAAAGAAGTATTATAGTGAGAAAATCATGTTAATAGTTTATTCTATCAACAAAGGAAGAATTCATCGGACGATATAATTTAACATGCTGATACCTGGAGATGACTTTTCAGGTGAAACAGTGTAAGTCCTTTAATGCCCATTGTCCGCATGATAGCCTTTGGTGTTGCCTCTGAAATATTCAGCATGGTCATCATTTACTCGTTAAAACCAGTGATTTACATCGAATGATATCATTGTTGCTATGATCTTGGTATCATAAATGCTCATGGAAATGCCAATCACAAAAGCTTAAAAACCATATATAAAGGCTGACTGCATACATTTAGATCTTCAAATCAACACAAGGACACTACTAATTATCCCTTTCGATAAAAAAAAAGCATTAAAGGTAAAGAAAGATTGCCATTGGGTGTAAAATAATGACACCATGAAACAGTGTCATTTAAAATACTAAACTGCTCCACTGAAAGAACAGGAGACATAACTTCATATAAGAGAAACAACATTGTGTGGAAACAAGCATATCTATGTATTGAGGCATGGATTCACTAATTTGTTAGTCACCAAACCAGACTCGATCATCATTAAATAGTATTATAATATAATCGTAGTCTCACATGACATATTATATCATAGGTATTCTGTTCGAGCCATCTGTGTATGTGCACATGTAAAAATATGTATAGGGGTGAAAGATTGTCATTAGGTGTAACATAGTGACACCATGAAACAGTTCTATATTAAAATTACCGAAGGGTTGCCCCTGAAAGAACAAGAGACAACTTTATATAAGCAAAACAACATTGTGCAGAAACAAGCATATCTATGTTTTTGAGGCATGGATCCAATAATTTATTAGTCACCAAACCAAAATCAACGTCATTAAGTAGTGTTACAATATATACTCATAGTCTCACATGGTATTCTGTTCAAGACATTTGTATACATGCATGTGTGTAAATACGTATAGGGGTGAATTGTTAGTTTTGACTTGGTATCAAAGCAACCTACCCCTCCCCTTTTCAATCCACTTAAAGGGAGGCTTTTCCCCATATATATGCATGTTCATGTTCGTCTTGGTTGTGTGTTTACATATGTACTCAGTCCTCTTTAAGGGAAGCAATGTGTTCGACATAATGGTGCAGCCTTCTATTGCACTCCTCTATAGATAAACATGTTCCTGCAGCCGGCTGTCCTTGCAAATGGCCTTTGTTGCACATCGACAAGAATTAGGTGAAGAACTGCATCCTTTTTTCCTTTGAAGAATGAGTTCACCTCAAGAAAAGTCTTGCATCACTTCCATTGCAGCTCTAGCATCAAACACACTACTGCTGCTTAGCAAATGCCTCCGATATCATTTGTTAGAGTTGCAGATCACTCTAGTGCTGCTTCAAATTCATAGAATGCCACCTCAAATCACCCTTTGGAGATTCCTCCAATTCTCCAAAGAACCAAAGCACACACTTCACTGAAATCGAAAGTGTAAATGGTGTTCTAACTAGAGAGGATTCAAAGAGATGCGATTCCAGGCAATCAGGAGACACAATGAACTCCCAATTGGATCACAAAGTAAATCTGGAGTTAATCGGCAAGGAAACTCAAATCTGGATGCGTTTTGAAGGGGAAAAACAATCAGAAAACGACCTAGAAAGCAAGCAGTTCACGATTCGATATTTGTTTGTCATCTATGGGGAAAAGGAGTAGGGAGAGCATCAATGAAGGGCAAAGGATACTTACTTTCAGGTCCTCCAAGATGAGCGACGGCGTCGACGAATCGATCGTGGAGCTCGGATGTCCATCGGAGGCGCGGCTTGGGCTCCGCCGTCAGCGCCAGGCTCGGGCCCTGCGCCTCCTCCGGCAAAATCGAAGCTTCCGGTCGGCGGATCAACCCCGAAAACATCCTCCTTTCGCGTGGAAAAGCGATCCTCGAAAGGTGAAAGGGCAGGGAAGGGAAAGGGCGTAGCTTTTTGTCTCCTAGCTCAAGCCATTGCACTAACAAAGGCGCAAAGCCAAGATTTGTCGCCTCCTTAGTCCTTAATCATGCCATTACCGAAACAAAGCTTCCTTTCCTCGATATCTTCATCGTTTTTTTTACCGATTTGAAGTCTGCGTCGGAGACGTGCGATCAAAGACGAAAGCTTTGAGGCGGACAAGGATAAGAAAGGAATGAACAGTATTGAAATCGCCACGAGAGCACCAACCATTGAATTGACAAGTCAAGGATATTAATGGAGACATTAAATCAAAGAGAGTTTGAAATGGTATATACACTAATGATATAAAATGGCTAAAGAGGCTTTCCGTGCAGGGATCTGTCACTCCTATTTACGATCAAATCGTAGTCACGATTCAGTTGTAAATAATTGTGATTTTTTTTGGGTTTACCGTTCCCACCAGGTTATAGTTTTTATTTAGAGTAGGCGGCCGGAGGCCGTCCGGAGAATAACCTCGCTCGACGTCTAGTAATTTGACCACTTATTCACTATCGGAGACATCCCACCGCCCGCTCAGAATAAAAACTATAACATGGTGAGGACGGTGAACTCAGGAAGGGATCGCAACCATTTATAACCGGATCGCGGTCACGATCCGACAGTAAATAGAAGTGCTACATCCTCTGAACCATAAAAAAGTGATCCAAAAGATATGTCCTCCATGGATAGACTTAGAGTGTATTTGGCTCAAGTTATCATGTATAACCTTAGTTATGTGATTACCAGGTAATCACATAACTAAGGTTATAGGAAATAAAACAGAACCAAATATTATTTGGTTCAACATAGGTAATGCAATAAAAACGTATTTGTGTGGAGATTTTAATGAATAACCTATTTTAATATTTTACTATATTACCCTCCATTATAAAATCAACTATACATAATAATAATAATAATAATAATAATAATAATATCATTATTATTATTTAAATTTTAGATTTTTTACTTTCTTTTTCACGTTTTTCTCTATTTTCAATGTATTTTTTTGTTTTTTTTATTTTTTTTACTTTTTATTTTTTTATGTTTTTTAATTTGTTTATGTTTTTTAAACTTTTTTTACATTTTTTTTCTATTTTTAAAACTTTTTTAAATTATTTTTTACTTTTTTAAAAAAAAATATTTTTCACGTTTTTTCTATTTTTTTTATGGTTTTTATTTTTCCTAATTTTTTTTATTTTATTTTATTTTTTAAATATTTTTATTTATTTTATTTATATTTTTTACATTTTTTTAAAAAAAATTTACCGTTTTTTATTTTTTATTTTATTTTTTTATATTTTTTATTTTTTGCTTATGTTTTTCTTGTTTGTCACATTTTTCTCTAATCCGAGGATATTTTGAATAAAAAAATACGTTAACTCCGAAATTAAGAAAAACCTCAGTTTTCCGAGATTTTCCGATTTCTAGTTGTATGCCCCTTTTGCTGACATGTCGGACATGGAACATTACTCGAGAATCATCGATTACCTAAATCAAATAAAGTTTTTTTTGATAACCTTAGACGAATAACTAAAGTTATCGAGAATAACTCCGAACTAAACGAGTCCTTATAGTTATATGTGTATTTACATATTTGCCTGTGGATATTTAATTAAGTAGTTATTCTACTTTATCTTCGTTTTTTTTCGTTATTGTTCTTTATTTTATTTTCT
>JBBMJZ010000126.1:1985798-2008393 GCA_037833815.1 Zingiber zerumbet
AAGAACCAGCTGTTTTGTTGCGTTGTCGGAAAGAAGATCATCATCTTGTGGAGTCAGTTTTGGAGTCAGCAAAAGAAGAATATGCATCTAAAGAAAGCGTTCACCCACCAAATATTGTTGTAGACGCCAATGTCTACTTACCACCTGCCCCTAGTCACCATAACGCTCATGGTCTCCATTGGTAATGCACTTTCACAACATAGTCATAAATATCCATTTTTACATCCATGGGGTTAGGAGTTGAATATGTTTATCATAATTAAGTGTTTCACCCCTACTTGTTTATAATCACATTTTTATACAATATTTGTTCAATGGAAATGAAAGACATTATTGTATTGTTTATTGCAAAGAGGACTATTTTGTTGGACGACCATAAACCATAATCTTAAACATCTAACGTGGGGGTCTAAATCCAAACACATAACTAATGACTTCAACAATTTTCCCTAACTAGAGCATAAATACCATGTCCAACTTAATACATAAACAAAGGTTTAATATCTCGTGCGATGCTAAAGTTTGTCATGCTGTGCTTGAGTTTTAGTCTCTAATCAAAATGATACAATTGTAATACCTAAACATGATGGGTGTCGGCACAATACAATAATCATCAATACACAATTAATATATGCAACAGAAAAGAGATTCCTTGTACTGATTAGTATTAGGTTTTAGTAATTTCATAGTGGTACATTTTGATTGTGTCACTCGACACAGCATACATGAAGATACAATCTAGAAGTTCGTTGAACGAACAATGCTAGAACAGGCATTGCAGTAGATTAACACATTAACGAGTGAGGATACGGAGAGATTCTTAGAGACAGTCTCCTAAGTGGGCTTTTTTGCTTGTCTGACATTGTGGACTGATGAAAGTGGAGGCAATAGGCGAGGGTCCTAGGATTGGTTGAGAGGAATAGAGAATAACATCTCAAGGGACACAGTGATCACAGGAAAAAGATGACTATCCTGAATGAAAGATAGACAACATAAACAGTAGTTTTGCAATGACAAATGGAAAGGGAAGAAGATTGTTGTTCATTGTGGCATCAGATAGATTAGTAAGGTTGGAGGAGAATGTTGTCAACTCAAACTTTCAATCGTTGCAAACCATACTTCATATGATATTTGAAATTAAAGGGTAAAATTTCCACTTATATCCATTAAATTACTAATTTAGGATACATTAATGACACATATGCAAGATTTTAAGTTTTAGTTTGATATATTTGTAAAATTAGATGGGAAAGGTACACATTTGTATTTTACAAGGATCTTAGTGCAATTTTATCTAATATTCATTAAATATCATTTAATAATGCATGCAATAAAAACATTAGTTAATAAATAGAAGGTGGTCAAAGAAAACGTTAGTTGATGTAATAAAGTAGTTGATTACTAAATATTTCATTAACCTTTTGAATTGAATAATTCTACTATCAGCAATGTAGCAACCCCAAATATTTGGGATAAACATATCTTGGCAATGATAATTCAATATTTATTATTATAAAATGGAAGAGTTTGATAATATTTGCACATTAATCAGGATTTTGTGTTAATTTTATGGTGTGAATGATTGAACATTTTGAATTTGTTTGATTGGATGGATGAATTCAAGAGTGGATGAATTGGCAATAGAATGAATTGATGAGAGGATGGATGCATACTAAAGTGACTGAAACATGTCCTTCAACTCACCTGATTTGGACGATTCAGGAAGACTTAAGACCAAGTCGACATTTCTTTCTTCATTCATTTTAGTCCATGTTTAAGTAAACAGGTGGATGGATCAAAAACAAAAGTGATCCGGCCTATAACCTGCCCATCTATTCACTTATTTGTTCAAGTAAATGGAACCTTGGTATCTTTACATGGTTGATAATATCAATCGTGCAGTGTAAGCAACAATAGTTAACCAAATTGTTTGCTCCTATTATATGCATCAAGTTAATTTGCCTGCGAGTGTAGTCCTCCTGTTTTGCTAACACAAATCCTTTATTATCAGCTCTGGTGGTGTTGCCTTGGCTTCTATAGATGGGAAGATTGTCTGTGAAAATACACTTGATGCAAGACTGGAAGTTGCTTTCCGCAAGAAATTGCCTGAGGTAATACTCACTTCTATAACTTCAGTGAATGATATAGAAACAAGATTCAAGATAATTTTATCCGTCTAATGTCCTGCCATTTCTAATCTACTTAGTGTTTGGATGGAAATACATATTTAGAAAGGTAATTTAAAAGCATTGGAATGAAATTTGCCATTTTATTTTGAATATAAACACATAATAACATCGCTTCTCCTATGTTTTTTCATCATTCAAAATAAGATCGGTGGAAAATAAAGAGTTCGATAATGTAATTTATTTGCTCTATATTTGTCAAAAACTATTTTTCTCTCCTACTTGCTCCCCTTCTGTGTGCACAATATATTTGACATTAGATAAACATTCGCAGATCTCTCTCCTATTGTTTTTTGAGAACATTTGTCATCAAATTTATAATAGTTGAGTTGTCTCTGTTGATTGCAGATAAGGAAGTGTCTCTACGGACAGGCCGCTGCGTAATTTACACTCTTATGATAGATGACTTCTCCATCGTTGTCTAAAATAATGATCTCCGTCTGGAATAGAACACTTTTTGAATGTCTTATCTCTGAGCAGATGATTATGAAATCTGTCTCGTTATATTTCTTACCGTGATTGAGCCGGCAATTACTGGAGTTTCTTTGTTGTGATATACTGAGTCATCAAATTCCCCTGGAAAGATGAAATAAACAAGTTGTTAGTTCATTCATACGTTTGCAGTTTACAGCATCATGTGTCATTGTATAATTGATCATTGTATTGCATTCCAGCTAATTTATGTTTGGCGTAAGAGAAATAAGAAAAAAAATTGAAGTATGTAGTATATATGTATTTTTAATAAATTTGAGTTTAGTAATCTAGTGATAGATGAGATATCCTTTGTGAAGATTCACAGAGTAATATCTTCTTTACCAACCCTACCCAAACGGGTTAATGACGTTCACTGCACGAATCTAATGGCAGTATGGACGATGACAACGCCTTCCAACGGATTCCTCTTCGGGTATCGCCAAATGGAAGATGAAGCTGGTGAAGATTCATTTAGCCACTGGAACTACCGGCTCCGTTCCGTGCTCGGCTCCGCTTCTCCCAGCCGCCTCTCGCCGCCTTGTCGATCCTCCACTGCATGCTTTCCTCGACTCCACTTCCCCGCTCGACGCCGCCACTAGGTTGATCGTTTTCTCCGGCCTGGCCAAGCGAATCCAGCCCCTGAACGAGGAGTCCCTCGCCCTCCTCGTCGAGATGGCTAAGATGAGATTTTTACCGCCCGACGCTGCCTGTTCACTCAGCTCATCAACAAGCTGTGCCGTGGCGGCGTCACCTCCGGGGCCTGGGATTTCTTCTACGCGGTAAAGGATGCTGGCGGCTCCATCGAGGCTACCAAACCCAGATTCGGGAGTGCCCCCTTGCACAATCATTTTTAACACTCTCATCGATGGGCTCTGCAAGGCAGGAAGGCTTCAGGATGGTCTCTCCTCGCTTGATAGGATGAAATCAAGCCATGTCTGTGATCCTGACAGTGTGACTTACAACACCTTGATCGATGCCTTCTGCAAGGCTGCAGAGTTGGACACGGCTCACGAATTGCTTACCAGGATGGAGAAGGAAAGGGTGGCTGTCAATGTGGTTACTCTGAATACCTTTGTAAAAGGAATGTGCATGCATGGGATGATCGAAAGCGCCCTCGATTTTTTTCAAAAGAAAAAGGTCGAGTGGCCGGAAGTTAAATGCAGTGCTATCACCTATAACATCCTGATTGGTGCTTTTCTTCATTCCAGCTATGTAGGAAGGGCGACGACATTGTTTGATGAGATGATCAAGGAAGGGGTTCCCCCTGATTCTATGACATACTTCACTCTTATCTCTTGGTTGACTCAAGTTGGTAAACTGGATGGTGCTTATTCAAAGGTGTCGTTGATGAAAAAGAATGGTTTTCGAGTAACATAAAGAGCTACTACACTTTGATCAGTGGAATTTGCAAGAATAAGAGGTTGGATAAGGCATTCGAGATACAGGACGAAATGTGCAAGGTAGGGCTTAGGCCTGATATCTTCACATACAATACTTTGATCGATGCTTTTTGCAAGGTTGGTGATTTTTCGAAGGCTGATAAATTCCTCAGAGAAATGGGCGACGATGGATGCAAACCTAATGTTGTCGCTTATGGAACTCTGATCAATGGTTATTGCAAAGCTGGTGATCTTGACCGGGCCATGAAGTTCTTCAGTAGCATGGATGTTACTATAACATCCTCATCCATTCTTATTCTAAGAATAAAAAAGTTGATGCCGCAATAAAACTCTTCACGAGATGCAGAAACAAAATATATTGCCCAACAACCTACACCTCCATTTTCAAGGGTCTTGAGGACCATAACATGTCTGATAAAACATTCAAGCTTATGGACAAGATGCGTTCGTAGGGATCCAAACCAAACTATGTGACAATGGATGTTCTTGCAGAACGGTTAACCGCGATCAGTGAGATAGAAGACTTGGACTATTTGTGCAACGGACATCTGATATTGACTCGGGCAATCTTGATGTTTAATCTAGCGAGAAACAAAAGACTGCCGAATTGATTGATGAGTTTCTATCAATTGATTGCGGCGACAAAAAAGGTTTATATTTAGATTTTTGAATCATTTAAAAAAAATTTTAGGTTTTCGTTCACCTCGTATACTAGCAGTCGCCTCTTCCTCTAGCCGTCTCTTCCTCTTCGAACAGCCATCACATCTTCATCTTTTCTCTCCCCTTATCTTTGCTGCCATTTTCTTCTCTAACGACGGACCATTCATTCATTTAGCCCTAGCTGTTACCCTAGGCTCTAGCTGTTTCATGTGGCAAAAGGCGATTCGCTCGCCCCCAGCGCCCCCGCCACCCGTCCCTAGGTCAACACGAAGGAGGTAAATCACGGGTGACTACTAGCCATTAGTGCAAATGACCAAGATATGAGGGAGGTCATCCTCGGTCACGCCGAGTTTCGACCCCAAGACCTCATGTGGCAACACCCCATGCCTTAACCATCGCACTGCCCCGAGGGGACAATATACACATTATTCGTGAAGTTATGGAAAGTGTTAGGTCATGTTCCTCATATTGGTCATGTTCGACTCAACTGCTTAAATAGCTTTAATATGTTTAGCAAAGAGTTTAAGTTAGGGCTGCTTGTATAACTTGTATGTTCATGAAGTTTGCAGGAATATTTTTAGATGCACATGAAGCTCATGGAGCTTGTAATAACTAATTTAGCTTGATGGCTTAAAGGTCTGCTGAAGATCAACGAAGGATGGTATGAGATATCCAAAGGACCATAGGGGATAAGCAAAATTAAGTTGTGCCCGAAACTATGACAGTAACTGCACGTAGAGTATGTAAGGGCATAGCAAAGGATGACGTGTGGAACATGCCGAGGACTTGATGCATCCAAGAGACTAGGGGCATGACGTAAGTACTCTTGGATAAGTGTAAAATTATGACAACTTGGTAAAATATGAGACTATGAGAGAATGTGTAATCTTGGGTCTCTAGGGTAGATTCTTACTTGGGGATAAACTTCACCAAGAAAATGGGTATTTCAGGATCATAGTCAATGATCAGTCAATTTTGAATTAAATTGATTAATTAATTTGGTTGCTTGGGTACTGACTAAGATACTCTACTTGCAAATAGAAATGTTTTGTCTACTAAAAAAGGATTCCAGTTCACTATCTGGGATCGAGTTGATTAGGTAGTCAACTAGATCTCGTTTGAATTTGAAAATAAAACCTCTACCTGAAGAGGATCTTATCTAGTTTAGCAGACTGAAGAGGATTGAGTTGACTAGAATGTTTTCCAATTGATTGGATTGACATGAGAAAACGATCTTGTGGTCAATGTTTCAATGACTAGCAAAGGAATAGAGTCAATTGGAATTAAACAAAATAGTTTGGGAAAACTTGTCCAAACATGGATTGATTGAAGTCTATAAATAGAGGGTAAGGAGAGTTTGAAGCGCAATAATAGATATCATTCTAAAGCATCTGCACAACTACACTTTTCACTATCCATTGTTTTATTATTTTATAGTATTTCATATTTAAGCCCACCATAGCCGGTCTCAAGCCCAGATGAGAAAGGATGAGGGTTATGTTAGGTTACTAGCCAACGTTGAATTTAGAAAAATATTCAATAAATGGATCCACCAAACTATTGTGCTAATGTTAGGGTGTTCCTCGGAAAGAACGCATTGTAGGGTCCGACTGTAACGTCTCAAGGACCGCTACATCTCCATCAGAACTCGAGTGTACTATTAAATATGTAAGAATTCACGTTGTAGGTCCGATATCAGCAAAGGCCGCTACATTTTCATGAGAACTTGAGTGTAGTATTAAATATGCAAGAGTTTTCACACCATTGGTTAGATAAGAACAAATATTCTAGGAAAACTAATGGTCTAAGATTTGGAATATAGAACATAAGAACGCTAACTAGTAAAGCAATGGAGGTAGTCGATACGATAATTAGAAGAAGAATTAGTATTTTATATGCACAAGATACAAAATGGGTAGGCGAAAAAGTAAAGATGATAGATAACTCGAGTTTTAAATTATAGTACGTAAAACTTAAAATGGAGTAAGTGTTGTTGTGAATAGTTCGTTAAATGATGAAGTTATTAGAGTAGTTAAAAAGGATAAGATAATAACTCTTAAGATAGTAATGGCGAAAGAAACTATTAATATAATTAACATATATGCACCTCAAGTAGAATTAGATAAAGACACTAAATTTAAGTTTTGGGACAATTTAGATGAGGTATTACAAAATATTCCACTAAAGGAAATAATTTTAATAGGAGAAGATCTAAATGAGCACGACGGAATGAAAAATGACGAATATGATACACGGGGGTTATGGGTTTGGACTTTGGAATAAGAAATTTAAAAAAAAAAAACTATATTAGATTTTGCAATAACATATGACTTTAGACTAGCTCATACGATTTTTAAGAAAAAAGTACACTTGGTCACATTTAAAAGTGGTCGCAGATTAATTTTCTTACAGTTAGGAAAAATGATAGAAGATTTGTAAAGATTGCAAAATCATCCATAGAAAAAATTTTACTATCCAACATAAGATAGTAGTGTTGAATATACGCCTCAAGTATAGTATCAATAGAATAAAAATATACACGACTCTTAGAATTAAATTGTGGAAGTTAAAGAATAGGAAGCAAAACATATTTAAGGAGGAGTACAAGTATTAAGAGAAATATACGATGACTTCATACGACATGAGATAAGATGATATTAATGATATTAAAGTTGAAAATAATAGTCAAGAGTGTACTCGGTGTGTAAAGGAACGTGCACCACCAAATAAAGAATTTTGATGGTGGAATAAGAAAGTAAAGTAAAAGAAAAATGAACAGCCTATAGGACTATATATTTGTAAGAATGAGAAAAACTTAAAAAAAATATGCAGTGGCCAAGAAAGGGGCTAAGAAAGTAGTGAATGAAATAAAAAAAAAAGACTTTGAATGCTTGTATCAAAAATTAGATACAAAAGAACAAGAGACATTTATAGAATAGCTAATACGAGAGAGAGAAAGATGAGAGATATTATCCAAATAAGATGTATTAAAGATAAATGTCATAGGGTACTAGTAAATGAAAAAGAAATAAAAGAGCGGTAGAAAAGTATTTTCATTAACTTTTCACAAACTTAACTAAGGTAATGTAAATAGGTAGTATAAAAAATTATATTTTTATCGTAGAATTCAAAATTCAAGAGTAAAACAAGCTTTAAATGGGATGCAAAATAAAAAAGTGGTCCAGATATTCCAATAGAGGTATGGAAATGCCTATGGAAATAAGGTATTAAATGACTTATAAAGTTATTTAACTTAATATTGAAAGTAAAAAAAAATGTCTGATCAATGAAGGGTAAGTACTCTAATTTTCTTATATAAGAATGGACACATATAAAAATGTGCAAACTATAGGAGTATTAAACTAATAAGTCATACCATGAAACTTTGGGAAAGAGTAATAGAATAAAGATTAGGGAGACCACAGTGACTAAAAACAATTTGGATTGATCCTTGGAAGGTTGACAATAGAAGTCATACATCTTCTCAAATAACTAATTGAAAAGTATCAGGAATAAAAGCAAGATCTACACATAGTATTCGTTAACCTAGACAAAGTTTATGATAGTCTCAATACAAATTATATAGAAAATTCTAGAAAAGAGAGGTGTTAGCATAGCATAAATTGAACTAATTAATATATGTATGAGGATGTAACGATAAGAGTGAAGTCTTCTAGAGGATTAACCGAAACATTTTCCATAAAGATAGGGTTACATCAAGGATCAACTCTAAGTCTCTATCTTTTTACACTAATCATAAACGAACTCATAGGATATATCCAAGACACGGTACATGGTGCATGTTGTTTGCAAATGATATTGTTTTGTTAGATGAGACAGTTGAAAGGGTAAATGTTAAACTCGAATCTTGGCCGAAAATTTTTTAGGTTTAGAAGAGTAAAAATAGAATATATGAAATTTAAATTTATCAATATTAAATGAAATGAGACAATTGTTAAGATAGGAGATGACAAGTTGTTTGAAACTAAGAGGTTTAAGTATTTAGGATCTTTTTTGCAAAAAAAGAGAGGGATTGAGAGATACCTTACATAGAATACAAATAGGAAGGTTGAAATGGAAAGCGTCGAGTGTCTATATGATCGTAAAGTACCTCTAAATTATAGGCTATATAAAACAACAGTTAGACTTGCTATGTTATATGGTTGGACTAAAGATGAGAGTTATGACGATGTTAGGTTGGATATGTGGACATATGAGCATGTTTAGGATAAAAAATAAAAATATTAGAGAGAGTCGGGATTGCATCTATTGAGAGATAGTATAGACATGTAAGACAATCAATAAATGCTTCAGTTAGGCGATGTAAAACTATAACAAATATGCACATATGAAGAGGAAGATAAAAAAAACTTGATTAGTAAAAATAAAATAAAATAAAATTTATTCAAATATAGATAATGATATAGTTCCCACCTAGTGAGATAAAGCTTGTTTATTGTATAGATAATGATACAGTAAGGGATAGAGCACAATGGTGTAGAAATATTCATATAGTTGACCTCACCTAGTAGGATAAGACTTGGTTGTTGTTGTATAGTATTTCATATTTAGAACATAAGATTTATACCTTTATTCACAACTATTAGTTTTTCTATCTTTGTAAAAGAACAATTTTGTACGAGTTTTCTCCACCTCTAAAAAGGTTTCATAGGAAGATAGTGAGTTCTTTTTAGAGGTGACTCACTTTGAGAGGCCATAGAGAATCGGAGTTCCAAACCACAAATTATATAGTTAGTGCTTTGATTATCTTGTTCTATTTCATTGCACTTGTGCTCGATAAGAACTTGCAAGGGAAAAAAATTGTCAAGGGTTATCACTCCAACTCATCTATGACTCCTATCAGAAAGATCATAAGAGATTAATAAGCTAGCTCAAATTTCCAAGTTGTGAAAGGATAGCGAATTTTGTTCTTAATGTTGGTGGGAAACCCACTAATTTTCCATCCTTGGATGTATGATCAGTGTTTGGGGCAAAGTGTAGTTAATGTGAAACAAATAATAATCCATAATAGGAAAATCAATTCAATTAGGAGACGCATGTATCCTAAAAGTGATTAAGCACCACATGTAAGGGTGGCATTAGACGGGCATTCAAAACCTATAGTCTATAAAAGGGGGCCACTTGGAGACCTTAGATTTTGTAAAAGATAGACAAGGTTTGAGTCAAACTACTAAGCTAGTCATGATTTAAAATCTAGTGTCGTACCAAGTGGCACGAGCAAAATATTTCATTTCGCTCGCCGTTCAGCACGATGCCAACACTGGCACACCTTGTGGTCACCAAGGAGGCTTCGCGCGAACTCCACAGCGGCACAAAGGCCTCGCGCGAGCTGGGGGCGAGGAGTTTTTTTTTCAATTTTCAATTTTCTTTGCAGTTTTTTTTTTTATTTTGTAACTGTTATTTTTTAAATTTTTTAATGATTAATTCTTTCCCTCTTAATTTTTTCTTATTTTAAAAAAAAGTATCGAAACCGTATCAGCATGTTCAGAAATAATACCAAAACTATATCGTTCTAATCATAAATCCAAACTTTGATACGACTCAAAATTCTACTTCTAGTTTGATAGTTCGATTATTTGAACTCACCATTACCATTCTGGTTTGGTATAACCATGAAAATAGAGCATCTAGACTTTGAATATCACTCCATATGGCCTAAGAAATTTAATATCATAAAAAGTGGAAACATTTATGTAGAACAAAAACAATCTTTGGAAAGCCTAAATTTCTTCATCATTGTAGATAGGATAAAGATTCATGCAAGGAGCTAGTCTCCATGAGACCTAATTAAACAAATAAATTCATTAATCAGCTGATAAAGAGCTCATTATGTATGCATGGAATGATGAATAAGCACACTTAACATCCTTTGTAGAGGAAAAACATAAAAATTTATAAGGTCGGCATTTAAGTATGGGAATAATCTAAGCTAGAACAATTTTGTTGTTGTTTGTTTAGAGATTGCATGTATTATATAAATACAATGTGCACAGTGTTTTTTATTGATAAACTAAATGTCAAGTTGCATATTTGAAGCTCAAACTGGACAGATACGTGATGTGTTCAAGTTGAAAAAGTTCTTTAACAAACGCAGCTGAACATGACAGCTAGGTTCATCTCTCTTACAGGCCTAACAGTAGGTTAAAACTTTGGATCCATTTACTAAGAGCAGGCAATATATTCAGAATTATTTGATGAATGTGATATCTGATGGCAAAGTTTTATTAACATCCATATCAATCTCAAATTAAGAATAGATTCAGTGGTGAGATACCAAGACAACCAAGTATACCAACTTGTAGCACATGCTATCCATTAACAAATAAAACAATTAGTAAACGTGACTCAAGTTGTATTTCCAATATTTGTGAATACCAGTATGGCAATTATTTAAATCATGCCTAGTAGGCAGCTACTAGAACCCAATCTCATCCGCTATCTCCACTCGCCATGAGCAAGCAGCAACCACTCTCACAGCCCCAACTATTATTGTTCCCCACCACCACAACCATTTGTCTTCTCTCTATAAGATTGTTCCCCATTGAAGGGCAGCTAAACTTGACCCCTTCAGTAGTCAACCAAGTAACCAACACACAACCTTGTAGCTGCCACCACCTGGAACAACCTCTTCCTTGGTCTGACTACCCCTATAGCCCTAACCTCTGCTAGTCTGTAGTTGCCATTCTATGCCTATGATTGACATCTCATATCCTTCTCCACAGCTATTTGCACCTCCTGCATGCACCTCTTTCCATCCAACTAGCCATACATCGCAGTGCACTTGAATCTCTCCAATCTAATTAGGAAGAAAATGATCCCCCTCCATATCAATTTGGTCCATTGTGTTAGGCACATGGTTTGAAATCTTATATCGTACTGGGTGAATCAGTTGAAAAGTATCTTTCTAATAAATTACCAAAACTTGATATTACTTGTCTTTAGTGTCTTGTCAATCATGTCAATCAATATCATTTTGTCAATATTCGACACCCCATGGCAGATTAAAACAAAGGTGTAAATGAATTGAAATAATATTATTATTTTACTTTAGCTTGTCTTCATACAAGAAAATGCTAAAAGAAAGAAACAAAGTTTGAACTTGAGTAATATTAAGTATACAACTGTTTTGTCGTTTTCTTTTTTTATATCTCCTTCCTTCTACCTCTAATTTTCTCGGCATGATACATCGGAATGTCCTCTAATTTTCTCAGCATGATACATCGGAATGTTGGCACCATCTCGAAACAATATCGTTGCAATTAAAGATCCAAACTTCGACATAGTTTGAGATTTTAAATCTTTGTTAGGCAACCAACGACATCTTTTAGGTAGGGAATCTATCCCCTTTCCTTTGTATCAGGAGGATACAAAGTAGATGGTAGTAGTTGTTGCGCAATGTAGCAGCAAACTACCAATCCATGGCAAGATTAGTGGGTACTTGGTGATTAGTGTAATGGTGTGAGTGTAATTGGTGAGTGGGTGACTGAAGATCAAAGATAGAAATGTACTGAACATAGTGATATAGTGATGCATTCTTATGGATGGCAACAATTGTATATACCAAAGGATATTGAATCGATTTGTTCATGTTGATAACAATGTGGTTATGTTGACATGATGAGTGGTTGTGCAGTGTATTATTGTGCATTTTATGTTGGGAGTCCTGAGGTTGTTTGTGAATGAAGCCATTATACCGTTAGAGGTGAATAAAAAAAGAATGATTTGAGTTGAGACTGAGGAAAGTAGTTGAGTAATGGTAGACCGAGTTAAGCTAAATGAGGAATTAAATTTGGGTGGACCAGTGTAGGCAGTTGATTAGCTTTAACCAAGTATTGTGCATGGTTTTATTTATGGGTATTGGATCTTACAAAGTACACTCACATAAGCATTTAGACTCTTCTAATTTTTCACTGTAATCAAGCTTTTGAACACCACTTGCTTTTTAAATCAATTACATCATGCTAAAGCTTAATACAATTACTTGTTTGACTATCTTACAGATTGTTTTTTACTTATTTGACTAATGATGTTATAAACTAGTTTTATTTCATGTTGTATTGCATACAAAATTAGCATGCAATTATATAAGTTGATATACTATATTGTTACTTGTTTCGTTGCATCTTGAACATGTATGCTAGTGGAGTTAATTATCACATGGCATGACTAGGACATGAAAATTACTTTTGTGTTACACAGTTTAGAAAAGTAAACAATCATGCTGTGCTTACTAGGGGCATGGTAGAAATAAGAGGTGGCATGATAGTATAACCTATTTCACCTTGCGCACTTCAAGGACACATCCTTTGGCTTAACAAACAATTTGTATATGGCCCTTGCAGTGGTACTTATGTGAACCTAAATCACAAGTTGTCTTAACGGTTTGTCATCCTTAACAGTGCAGCACCAAGTGAATTGCTAGATGCACATGATTAGGCTACCGTAGTTACCGATGTTGTACCACTCTTTACTACAACTTCAAGAGTTAGGTTCCTACTCACGATTAAGGTCTAACATATAGGCAGTCATATGTTGTTACAGTACATAGTTATAAGAATGTTAATAATTACACGATTAGCACTTATGCTACATTGTGAATTAGCAAAGGTGCACATGTAGGTTGATTTAACTAACATACATAGTTACATTCTCTTTCCTGATTTACAAGTTCGTGGTGTGCTATCATACTAGTTGCATTCATACTCAGTCTTTGATGTTGACTCCCCTTTCCTGCCTCCAAGATCATGAGAAGAGAATGCTTCAAGTCTGCATTTGATTCAAGGTAATCTCTGTGTATCAGACCCTATTCCAAGGATGAATCACATATTTGAGGATTTTGAACATCTGAATTCATTTTATTTTGTTATTTATCTTTAGTGCCACATGAACTTACTAGAACTTTGTTATTTACATTTTATGTTACTATTTTGAAGTGTGTATAAGTGATATCAATATCTATAGATGGTTTTGTTTTCTCTTACAATGACGATTTACATGCAATATATATGTAAGATTCATTAACTCCGCCCATGACGACGGGTCATGGCCGGTCCTAAGCCCGGATAAAGGAGGAGGGTTGCGTTAGGTTGCCGGCTAGCGATATAACTATGGTAAATATTCAATGAATGAATCCATTAAACTATTGTGCTAATGCTAGGTTGTTCCCCGGAAGGAACGCGTTGTAGGATCTGACTGTAACATCTCGACAGGCTGTTACATCTCCAGAACTCAAGTGTAGTGCTAAATATGCAAGAGTTCGCATTACAAGGTCCGACTATAACGTATCAGATCGCTACATCCTCATGAGAACTTAGGTGTAGTGTTAAATAGACAAGAGTTCTTACACCATAGGTTCGATAAGAACAAATATGATAGGAAACCTAATAATCTAATATTTGAAACATGGAACATAGGAACCCTCACTGGTAAATCAATGGAAGTGGTAGATATGATGATTAGGAGAAGAATTAGGATTTTTGTGTGTACAAGAAATAAAATGGGTAGGCGAGAAAGTAAAACTGATAGAGAAATCAGGTTTTAAGTTATGGTACACATGAAAGAATAAAGCAAGAAATGGAGTCGGTATTGTTGTACATAGTTCGTTAAAGGATGAAGTTGTAGAAGTAGTAAGAAAATGGGATAAAATTATAACCCTTAAAATAATAATGGCGAAAGAAACTATAAACATAATTAGCGTATATGCACCGCAAGTAGGATTAGATAAAGCTACCAACTCAAGGTTTTGGAATGACTTAGATGAAATATTATAAAACATTTCGTCAAATGAAATGATTTTAATAGAAAGTGATCTAAATGGGCATGTCGAAGTAAAAAATGAGAAATATAAGAAAGTACATGAGGGTTGTGGGTTTGGAACAAGAAATGAGAAAAGGAAAACTATATTAGATTTTGCGATAGCATATGATCTTATATTAGCTAATACGTTTTTTAATAAAAGAAAATAACACTTAATCACGTTCAAAAGTGGGAATAATAAATTACAAATTGACTTTATGGTTTAGGAAGAAAGATAGAAAGATTTGTAAAGATTGCAAAGTCATTCCTGGAGAAAACTTAACTACCCAACATAGGTTAGTAGTATTGTATATACGTCTCAAACATAATATCAATAGAAAAAATATATATACGATTTCTAGAATTAAGTGGTAGAAGTTAAAGGATGATAAACAAAATATATTCAAAGAGAAGGTAGGAGTACAAACATTAGGTGAAATATACGGTATTCTAATACAACATAGGATAAGATAATATTAAAGTTAAAAATAGTAGCTAAGAATATACTCGGTGAGTCAAAGGGACATGCATCACTAAGTAAGCAATCTTGGTGGTGGAATGATGAAGTACAAGAGAAAGTGAAGGAAAAAAATGAATAGCTTATAAAAAATTATATATTTGTAAGAATGAGAAAAACCTAAAAAAAATATACAATGGCCAAGAAAGAAAGCTAAGAGAATAGTGAATAAAGCAAGAAAATGAAACTTTTGAACGGTTATATCAAAAATTTGATACAAAAGAACGGCAAAGAGACATTTATAGACTAACTAAAGTAAGAGAAAGAAAGATAAGAGATCTTATACAAATACAATATATTAAAGATAAATGTAATAGGATAATAGTAAACGAGGGAGGAATAAAAGAGCGGTGAAAGAGATATTTTCATTAACTTTTTAATTAAGGTTTAGGTGATCAACTTAACTTAGGTAATTTAAGTAGGTCAAATGAGTATAGCAATTTTAATTTTTATCGTAGAGTTCAAACTTCAGAAGTAGAACGAGCTTTAAATGGGATGCATAATAGAAAAATCGTTAGACCAGATGATATTCTGATAGAGGTATGGAAGTGTTTAGGGAAACAAGATAATAAATGACTTATAAAACTATTTAACATGATATTAAAAAAAATATCTTATCAATAGAGGATAAGTACTCTAGTTACCTTATATAAGAATAAGGGAGACATACAAAATTATGCAAACTATAATGGTATTTAACTAATGAGTCATATCATAAAACATTAGGGAAAAATAATAGAAAAAAGATTAAGAAAGGAGACCACGATGATCGAAAATCAATTTGGGTTTATGCATGGAAGGTCGACAATAGAAGGTATACATCTTCTTAGACAATTCATTGAAAAATATAGGGAGCAAAAACAAGATCTACATATGGTTTCATTGACTTAGGAAAAAAGCATATGATAGAGTTCCAAAAGAAATTATATGAAGAATTCTAGAAAAGAGAGGTGTTACCGTAACATATATTGAATTAATTAAGGATATATACAAGGATATAACGACTAGAGTAAAGACTTCAGGTGGAGTAACTGAATTATTTCTAATAAAGATAGAGTTACATCAAGGATAAACTCTAAGTTCTTATCTTTTTACACTAATTATGGACGAACTCACTACACATATTCAAGATATAGTACCGTGGTACATGTTATTTGCAGGTGATATTATTTTGATAGATAAAACATGTGACAGAGTAAATGTTAAAGTAGAATTTTCGTGGAATAAGACTTGGTTATTGTTATTATTAGTGCAGAAGAAAATTTAGATGAAAATTTAAAGTGCCACTAAACTTACACTCAATTTGTTTTAGGGTTATCTGTATTCCACTAATTTTGATAAGATATCAATTGATGTAGCAGTGTCGCATAGGGCTTTAAGAACAAACTCATATGAGAGCCACTAGCTTTTTCTTCGTTACCAGCTTTACAAAATTCCCAGACAAACTCACATGGGAGTCACTATTTGCTTCCTCGTCCACTGAACAAAATTCTCTGACCCCAGAAAACCAACACCACACTTTATCTTTACTTTTACTTGCAAAGCTAAGCTCAACTCAAATATATTTTGTAAAAAAAAAGGAGAAAGTAATCGACTTCGAGGAAAATATGTACTAATGAATAAAAGAAAATTCACTATATATTTCGTCTATATAGAGAAAATACAAAAAGGAGCATTGTAAGCTTTCACACATCCAAAGAATAAGTTAGTCATTCACCAATATTTCGAGGAAAAATACACCGAAATGGAAAGCCTAAGCAGAATCTATATTACATATATGAATCAATAAGGTTGAGCTTTACAGTGACTCAATAGCCAAAAGTTCATCACAAACTACCGACCGTGGTAGCTTGCTTTCTTGTTAACCAACTCTATTTCCTGTTGACCTTCGCCGCTTGACGATGATGGATTCTGGCCATATTCTAGACTCTGCTCAGGGTTTTCATACTCTTGAGTTCCCAATGCCATTTTCCTAAACTTCTTCATGTCCTCATTATACTGGATAGAATCATAGTCTGAGCTGCCGTATGAACTAAAAAACCTGCTATGGCCTGGTCGGACACCTTCATTCAAATCTTCAAGAGACACATCTCCTTCTAAAGCGCGGACAATCTGTTTTGTTTCACTCGAGTTAGTGCACATCAAATAACCTTTGTATATTCATGATGGTTGAGACGAATATCCAAAAGCATATGGTTATGAGATAGGAGGTGAACAACTGAAATTAAGTGCCAAAATTGCTTAAAGCCTGTGAACTTTCATGAAACAATCTGCAGAGTTGAATATATAGATGTTACGACTAACATATTGCATATATTGTATAATCTACGTGAAGGCAAACTTCTTTTAAGGCATTCGGCCACATGTTTCATTAATTAAGTATGCAATTGGTTTGAGTTAAAACATCATGTAGACGAAGATATATGAAGTTCATAACCAAAATTAACTTCAAAATCTCACAGAATAATCCATGAATAAAAAAATCTACATGCAACACAAGTCCTAATTGCAAATCATTTAGATTAATAATTTAAAATTGTTGTCAAGATTTTGATACAATAATGTAGTCCAAGAATACCAAAAAAAAGATAGAAGGAAATAGCACCTGACTAATTCTTGGTCGTCGTTTTGCAGAGTGGCGCACACAAGCAGCAGCACAAGCAATCATGTGAGTCATCTCACTAAGATTGAAGTTCTTTCCCAAGTTTGGATCGACAAGGGCATCATAGTTGCCATCCTCCAAAGCTCGAGTAAGCAATGGCCTTGCCTATAGTTACCAGAAAATATAAGAGTCGAGCTCGGATAATAAGCAAACAATGCATAGGAAACACGGCAGAATGCTAACCCAGTCAACTAAGCTGTCGTCCATGAAACTTTGGGATGAATCAACAGGCCGCCTCCCAGTGATTAGCTCCAGTAGCATGACACCAAATGAAAAGACATCCGATTTATCAGTGAGTTTGCCTGATGATGCGTATTCAGGAGCCAGATAACTGAAAGAATACATGGTTTTTAATGAGTTGGAAGTCAATTGTATAGTAAGAACCTTCATTGAAAATGAAGGTAAGATGCTGGACAAAGATAAAAAATAAATGATATCCATATCATAATGCATAAACTAAAATCACAATTCTTCAAGATTGTAATTAGAGGAACCATCCGTCCAGTACAAATTGCACACATTTAAGGTAAGGAAATTGCAACGAGGAAAAAGTGAAATATACCCAAATGTTCCCATAACTCTCGTTGAGACATGAGTGTCATTCTCAGATGCTAACTTTGCAAGCCCAAAATCAGCAACCTGTAATAACCAGAGTGGGTAAACAAAAATCCAAATTTAAACTGGATGCAATGTCGCTGAGATGTTTCTCTACACGAGAACTGACAAGTTACACCACTAATCTTTTGACTTTGAAGAAAATTTTGGTGGAATTCTAGTCTGGATAGAGATAATGGAGAGAAAACTAACAGATTACACCACTAATCACTTTGAAGAAAATTTTAGTGGGATTCTAATCTGGATGGAGATACACTAAAAATGATGCTTACGCACCTTCGCTTCAAATTTATAATCAAGAAGAATATTGGATGCTTTAATATCACGGTGAATAATCTTAGGGTTACCTGCAAGTAAGATAAATTTTTGTTAGAAACTGAGTCAACAAGCTCAATTAGGAAGATTAACTTAAGTATGAGAACTTCAACAAGGAAAAAATAGAAGAAAAAAAACTAACAATCTTCATGAAGATATGCCAACCCCTTTGCAGAACCCAATGCAATTTTCAGTCGTGTAGGCCATTCCATAGTTGGCCGATCTTTACCTACAAAATCAACCACCTTTCAGAAAAAAGGATGAAAAACTAGAAACTCAAAATTGATTAAAACATAATACACTAAAAATGGGACAATATGAAACACATTGTTGTATATAACTACTCTGAAATAAGTCATTTAGAATAGCAGGGTTACAGTCATCGTATGTAGATAAATATAATCATTTGCAATAAAATTATCAATTAACAAGAAATTATGATCTCTAGTTTTAGGCAGTTCATCATATTCAACTTGTCTAGAATAATATGTTTTTCATTTTTTATCATGTTATAAGCACTAGGATGAAAGAAAACGACTCCCTAGTAGTCCCTTTTAACAGAGTGCATTTAGTAAGAGAACTAGAAGCATCCTTTTATAACACTAGACATTATTGTAGTCATAAAATAGCATAAAAATAACTAAGAAATATATATTTTATAAAAAGAAACATGTTTAATAAAAAAATATCTCATTTACTGTTTCTTATTGAACATATTATATAATCCAATGCGATGATCCTTATTGTACTGATGTACTATGTATAACCTGCAGAACAATAGAGAAAAAACAAAAGACAGCAAACCATCTTAACAAATTTTGCCAAAAAGCATGGCATGATGGCTTACCTTGTAAATGGAACTCCAATGTATTGTTTGGCACAAATTCATAAACAAGAAGCCTCTTGCCACCAGAAATGCAGTATCCGACCAATGAAACAAGATGCCTGTGATGCACACGACTAATAATTTCAACTTCTGCATGGAATTCTCGCTCCCCTTGTCCACTCCCTGCTTTCAATTGTTTAACTGCCACTTCCTTTCCGTTAGGAAGTACTCCTCGGTGAACATAACCAAAACCACCTTGTCCAAGGAGATTTGCTTCAGAGAAACCATCAGTCGCCCTAGCCAGTTCTTCATAGGTGAAGGTACTTTTAGAGAAACCAAGGGCAACACCAGGAGATGGTGGTGCTAATGGAACTGGAACATCGGAGCCAGAATAATTTGACCCAGAACCTCCACTGCTACTTTTGATAGGTGGAGGTGGAGGGGGTGGAGGTCGCAAATGACTTGGAGGATGTGGAGGACGCAATGTAAACGCTGGCGCTGGTGGTGGAGGTCCTGAAGGCACTTTGATGACATGATCTCCAGGGGCTGGAGCATTCTGTTGCCAATATCCGCCATAACGATCATCTAAAAAACACCGCATAAACATAGAGTTAGATCATAGCGTAATCGATGGAATTTCCCGAAGATGCACTAAGAAGACAGAATTTCAGTCTCCCTATATTTTACCAACTTAAAAGGTAAAAAAAAAAGGACATCTTTTCCAGGAATTGGCGGCATTAACTAGATCTAACCTTTCCTCTGAGGTGGTGGAGGAGGAACTCCGTAGGATTGGAGAGGCGGCCGTCGCCTTTTTCTCCAACAACAGAAGCAGACCAAGCTTAGCAGCAACAGGATCACCACCCCACCAACTGCAAGGCCAACCACGAGCGGCGTCGAGCCAGATTTCGAAGATGGCGGCGTCGGTAGGGGTGGAGCCGGGGAAGAAATAGTTCCCGGAGGCGACCCACCGGAAGGCTGCGACCCACCGGAAGGCTGCGACCCACCGGAAGGCTGCGACCCACCGGACGGCTGCGACCCACCGGACGGCGGCAACGGAGGCGGGACGGTAGTGCTCCCCGGCGGTGAAGGAGGGGAAGAGGGAGGCGGCGAGGTGGAGGGCGAAGGAGGAGGAGGGGTCGGGCTGGCAGGGGAGGGAGGGGAAGAGGACGGTACGGTGGGAGACGGAAGAGAGGCAGGGGGCGTAGCAGCCGGCGTGGATGGGGGAGGGGCAGTCCCGGCGGGCGGCGAGGGAGACGAGCCCGGCGAAATGCTGGCCATCGCCAGATGCAACTATGTGGATCTCAGACGCGTTCCACTTCCCTTTCTTTCTCTCTTTGTAGTGGAAGAGGAGGAGACCGAGACCTCCACACCATGAAGCCAGAAACCCACGAGGGACCACCACCTCCGAGAGTGACGAGGAGAACAGCCGAGAGCAAGATAAGACGGGAGATTCGCTGTTCGACACATCCCACGGTATAAGGTTCAGTCCGAATATGTAGGTGTTGTAGCCGGAAGCCTTAATGCAAGCAAAAGCTAGACCCTGTCCAACCATGCGTCTACGAGCCGCCAAATAATCAAATAAAAATGAGAAGACAATAAATAGAAATTAAAAAACGTAGAAAAAATCAGAGTAAAAAAAAAAAAAGGTTGGAATGCTGGTATTTTGTTTTCCTCTTCCTCCCCGTTTGAACCGTTCACATGCCTGATGCCTCTCTGACTCTGTCATTCCGCGTTCTCGACTTCCACTGTGGATTTGAGAAAAAACTAAAAGTCTCCGAGTGTGCGTTGGGTCAGGGATGAATGGGGGTTTACTTCATAAACCTGACTCAAAATATAATCAACCGGAGCAAAGAGCAGGGGGGTCGCCGGTCAGTAAGTTTGTTTGAATAAATTAATTGAGTGTTTGTTGATTACGACCCAGAGCAGAGGAGGCAACTGTTCTTGTGCTATCTTTGCACTGGCAATTATGTGACTTGAAGAAAGGATAAGAACAGCTGGGCAAGTCCCATGTTTGGAGTCCAAGTCTCACTGCAAGAAAATCATTACTTTAAGACGATCAATTCAATAATTTAGTGGTCGATTAGTTACCGACTTAGTCGGTCCCTATATTTATGGAATTCGGTCGTTAAAATAAAGTCGATTGTTAAATTTAGCACCGAAATAAAATCAGTAGTTCATGTAACGAACAATTTTATTTCAATACTGATCTAGTGTGGTAGGGTGGGACCCGTCCCGTAGAAGGTCATATGTCAAGTGAAAGGTCAAAGTCAAGGCGGTCAACATCCGCGGACCATTGTCCGGTCGGGCAATGCACTCATTCGGTCGGCCTACGGAATGGCCGATCCGACGTTATCACAGTTCGACCTCGCACCGAGCTTCCGACGCTCAAAGACTTGTATTGGCAAAGCATGCGTTAAGCGGCAGGGCATGTGCCGAGCGGACATCCCGTTCGACTAAAGATTAGGTCACAACCATCGAAGCGGAAACACAACCAAGCAGACGATATCCGAGCATGGGTTCTGCTCGGTATTATAGCGGAGCATGGACAGTGGAAGTCTGGCCGAGCGGCCATCCCGCTCAAGCCGAGGGCATGATAGCAAGCCAGTAAGCCCGGACAGTGGAAGTCTGGCCGAGCGGCTATCCCGCTCGGCCCAACCAGCGACTGCCTGGACAGAGGTCTGCCGAGCAGACCGCCCGCTCAGCCTACTAGTAGACAAAAGGAGGATCGACCGATATCCTCTTAGAGACCCGTACCACTGACAATCAGCATGGTTGGCGGCATGGTCAGGCAGAGAATCGTACGACGGAAGCTTCCACTGTCTTGTCAAGATATGCTCGGGTTATTGAGGTATGGCATCAGAGGTACTTTTTCTGACATATCCTTTCAGGGAATGCATCGAGAAGCGTGCACGCGCGCTCCCGGAGTCCTATATAAGGAGCCTCAAGCTTTATCGGAGGTAAGTAATTCTCTACTGTAGCTACTGTTACACTGCTTCTTGCTCCGCTTCATTTCTCTGCCACTGGTGATCTGACTTGAGCGTCGGAGGGTCATCGCTGGAGAACCCCTCCCTGACTCGGTACTGACGTCTTATGGTTGCAGGTCCACGTCATTCGGAGGTCCACG
>JBBMJZ010000126.1:2031596-2043381 GCA_037833815.1 Zingiber zerumbet
CTTTCCTCTTTTTTCTTATCATACTTTCTCTCTCATCATACTTTCTCTTTCCTCAATCTCTCCCATCTCACTATTTCTCCTCATTTTTTTCTCATTATACTTTTTCTCTCTTCATCTTCTCCCATCATATTTTCTCTCTCATCTTTTCTTATCATGCTCTCTTCCATCATGCTCTCTTTCCTTATTTTCTCTTATCACACTTTCTCTCTCTTCATTATTTTTCTATCACATTTTCTTTCTCATCATATTTTTCTCTCACATTTAACTTTCTCTCACATCTAATTTTTTTCTCTTATTTTGTTTTCAGGGTAAAAAAAGAAAATTTTGATTTATTCTGATAGAAAATATTCAACTAACCAAACATTACTTTTAAGAGTGATATTCATGCTTATACCAATTCTCATTCTATAATACTATGATTCTTATTTCGATTCCTATTCTTTGGAAAGAACCAAACGCCCCCTAAGATAGTAAATATGTGTCTGTTGCATCTAAATACCCACAAATATTGCCACAGACTCCTGGTGTCTCTCCCCCTTGAATGGCAACTTTCTCACTCCTTTAGGACATGGACCAACTCTTTATCTCTCTCTTCGTTCCATCCCTCGACTTTCTTAGGCCCTATTTATTGGTTGCTCAAACGCCAAGTCCAAGTCCAAGTCCAAGTCCAATCATATCATGATTTATTACCAAGTTTATCTATTTATTTATGGTTATATGATATTGTTAAATAATTTATTATCATATATTTTAAATCCTATCAATGACCTAACTAGTCATGTCATATATTTATTTCTAATTCTATCTTGTTTAAGAATTAAATAATTTATTATCATATATTTTAAATCCTATCCATGATTTAATTAAACATGTTATATATTTATTTCCAATTCTACCTTAGTCTGGCCTTCTAGATTAGACATCCTATATTTGGTATCAAAATTTATATATATAATATTACCCTGCGGCACGCTCTGTGCGGATCGGTGCGGTGGATCGATCCACTGATCGATTCACCCATGCTGGATTGATCAGTGGATCAATTCACACGTTGGATCGATCAGTAGATCGATCCAGCAGGCGCGAGAAGACGAAGCAGGCTAGAATCGGCCGCGACACTAGCAGACGCAGCGCTGCCGATTCCGGCCTCGATCCGGCCGGAATTCGATCGCGGCCGGATTCCTGCCGGATCGTGATCGGATTCCTGCCGGATCGCGACCGTATTCCGGCCGAATCGCGGCCAGAATCCACAACACTGCATCTGCTAGCGTCGCGACCGATTTTCGCCACGAAACGGCCGGATTCCGGTGGCCATCTAGCCGGAATCCGATCGCTATCCGGCCGGAAACCGACCGTGATCCGGTTGTGATCCAGCCGAGGGGTGATTCACCAGCGTCCCGTGAAGATCATCGGCGACCGACGGGAGAAGACAAGCGGGGCTGAATCGATCAGTGGATCGATCCAGCACTAATTTTGATGCGCACCGTACTAAACCGCATGGAGCATACCCAAGGGTAACTTTTCTCTCTCTCTCTATATATATAATTTAATACCAAATATGTTATATCTTATACATGTAATTAAAACTAGGTCCTATGTTTAAATAATTTAATTTGAATTATTTTAAATCTAACATGTGTCATCAAGAACTAGATCCATATAAGCTAATATTAATTAAATCTTATTTATCGCATTATAAGAGAGGCAAAAATGCTATAATTATTTATTTACCTTTCCCATTATTTTATCATATTTAAATTAGATGATTTATTTACTATACATGGTCGGCTTCGAGACACTACAATCCTCTTTTTCTTTAACATTTTTCGAACTAGGTTGACTAGTTCGAAGGTGATCTCCTTGTCATCTTATGAATTTGATTCGTCTTCGGATTCAGGTTCAGTTCTAGGTTTGGGCTTTGACTACTTGTGCTTACATTTTTCTACAAATAAAGCGATATCTTTCTTGGTCAGAGTAGCATTAGATTGTTCGTATAATTTAAATTCAGAAAATAACTCATCTAATCTAATAACGGAAAGATCCTTGGAAACCTTATAAGCATCTACCATAAATGCTCACAGAGTATTCCTAGGAAAGACTTTTAACGCATATATTATAATGTCACAGTTTTCTATTTGTTGTCCAATTACGTGAAGTCCATTTAGGAGGCCCTAGATCCGAGCGTGTAGCTGGCTTGCTGACTCTTCTTTCTATATTTTTATATTATATAATTTATTTAACAATAAATCATGCTTACATATCTTGGTGTCAAACGTTCCTTTATGTAGCTTGATAAGCTTTTCCTATAGGTCTTTTGCGTTGATGAACGGTTCAACCCGGTTGAGTTCTTCCTTAATCAAGTCACATTGGAGAGTTTGTGTTGCTTTAGCGTCAGTCTTGATCTTCTTCTTTGTTGGGCCGCCCCATTTTTTGCACTTGAGAGGTATGCCTTCTATATTAGTGGGAAGTGTGAATCTAGTCTGGATCACAATCCATATCTCAACTTGGGTCTTAAGGTAAAACTCCATCCGTCCCTTCCAATACCCAATATCATCGCCATTGAACAAAGGCGGTTAAGTTGTATTGTAACCTTCTTGATAGACCATTAAAACAAATCTTTTACCACAAAAATAAGAAAAAAAATGTACCAAGACTTGGTCTTGGATTAGTAGTGTGGAAATAAAATAGCATACTTAAAAAAATATCACTCAGTGGTGTTGCACAAACTTCAAGAAATTTAAGCAATTAAAAAATATGAAAGATTTATCAGAAGAGGTAATTGTACCAATTCTGACTAAAGGTTAAAAATTGTAAATGAAAAATCAAAAAAAATTTGCTCGAACAGTACGTAGTTATTGTATCAATTCAAAATAATCCCGCCCTAATACCAATTGTAGAATCAAAATAGAGCACTAGAGGAGGGTGAATAACACACATTACTTTTTCACAGTTTTTTTTTTAAAATACTTAGGAGTATGCAGTGGAAATATGACAAACAACAATGTTAATAAGTTTATTTTTACTTGGCTCAGAGTCTGACGACTATTACTCAAAGACCTACACTAGCTGAGCGCTTTCATTGAACAATTCACTAATAGCACAAATATTTACAGGAGATCTTAAATTGAAAGTACAAGTAAATAAAAATAATTATACCGACGACTTAGAGTAGAAGCTTGGGCGTAGTCATTGTTAGAGTAGTCAAAGTAGCACACGAGTATATAGAAGTCGTAGGGAATATTATACCAAGGTTGCTGGTTGAAGGTCTTTTATAGCCTATTCCAAATGCCTGGACCACCCCTAGGGGGCTCTACTAAGACTTATCCAATCCACCTTCGTCGCTGAAACTATCCATTTCTGGGAGCCTGGATTCCTTTCGGGCGCCTTGAATACTAATATGGATGCACCTTGGTGAAGCTCTATCTAAGTCAACTCTATCCCTTCCTGGGTCATTGGATCCCTTTCGGGTGTCTGGAAGCTAGCGTGTACAAACCAACAAGGGTATGACAACTTAGTTGTTCGCTTGGATAGGTTTGAGACATTTTGAGTAGGGGGTGTAATTGAGTCGAGCCGAGTTGAACTCTTGAATGTTTGAGTTTGGATCGTTTATAATCGAGCCGAGCTTGAGCTTTAATTAATGAATATATTCATGACTTACGAGCTTATTCAAGTTTTTATCGAGCCTAAATGAGCTTAATAAATATAAATTATAAATTTAAATATTCATTAAAAAAAACTAAATTATATATTTAGAGAAAATTATAATATTCTTATTAAAATTTATAATTTTATTCTAATAAATTTTTTTAATATATTTGTCTATATGTTTCATAAGTAGAGTGTAAAATCTATAAATTCAATATCAAAACTATTATTATTTTTATTTAAAAGTTGATTCATGAGCTTAACGAACATGTTCACGAGATAACGAGCCGAATATTGTGAAGCTTGAACTTGGTTTGTTTATCTTAACGAGTCTCATTAAATGAGCTCAAACGAACTTTTATCGAATCGAGCTTCGAATAGCTCATGAGCGGTTTGGTTCATTTACACTCGTATTTTTCACTTTTGTCATAAACTTGAAAATTTTCATTTAACACCATACCAATGTGCATTGACTCAGGTTGTTCAACATATACTTCCTCTTAAATTTCTTCATTTAGAAATGCTGATTTAATATCAAGTTGGAAAAAATATACCTCCAATTGAGTTGCTAAGGCTAGAGTGGTACGAATTGTTTCTATCCTTACAACTGGTGAAAATGTTTTTGTGAAGTCGATTCTTGGTTGTTGAGAATACCCGAGCTTTTCATTTTTGAATTGATCCATCTTCATTGTATTTAATTTTTATAAAATACGGTACCCAAATAATAATTAAATAATAAGATTTAATGGATGAATAACTTTAACAGAATTTTTAGAAATTTTCTGGAAATTTTTTAAAACTCGTATGATGTATTTAGATAGGATACATTTATAGGCTTGGGAAAAATCTGTTTGGAATACCCAAAGATAGGAGTTGATTGAGAAATCTAACCTTATATTTAATTATTTAACCTAAGTTCATTTTTTTTATTTATTTATCACCGCCTCATTTCTTCCTCTCGATCTCCTCCCCTCTCTCGTGACGCCAGCCCTCTCTTCGCCTCCCCCAACCTAATGACACCTTCTCCTCTTCCTCAACCCTACGCCTCGCTTCCTCTTCTCCCTTGAGTACAAAACCACCGGCCAAGGGAAGCCTCGAGCCCTCCCCTTGCGTCGTTTCCTTCCTTTCGCCTCAGCCTCAATTCCCCTATTCCACTCCGCTGGCCGATCAAGATCTCTCCACCATCGCCTCCTCACGACCGATGGCTCTTCACGCAATACCGGGATGGCACGAGGTCGCATTTTCCGATCGTCTGGGGTCTTCCAGCCGCAAGCTCTGCTGCTTGCTATGTCGCTGTGTGGCCATCGCTCGATCGTCGCCACTTGATTGAGCTAGTGCCACCTGCTCGCCAGCGTGGGTGGGCGTTCAGGACTCCGAGGGTAAGCTAGTCTAGACCGATCCTTCGTCTCTTAACTCTCGCCGACTCGTGCCCTAGCGTTGCCGTCGGTTCTTCTCTTTCTCTAGATTTCCTCTGTCATGCCCCAGAGGAGTCCCTGCCAGAGGAAAATTCAGTAGCATCTCCCCTGTACCGGTGATAATCTGTATCATATATACATCCACAAGCTATATACATTAGCTCACATGGCTGGAATATACACAACTATGGAGTTATATATATATATATATATATATATATATATATATATAAAACAACCCACACAGCTGTACTAAAAACATAGCGGAAAATAAAAGAAAGCCCATACAAAACTAAAAATGAGCCGACTAGGCTTACACAACCACAACAAAACAATCACAACTCCACATAGCAAACTCCAAAAAAATAAAGTCGAATATATGAAAGAAAACAAGAGTGAAGTAAAACTGTCCTCTGATGTGACGTGAAACAGGCAGACAAGATACTCCAAGCGACACGACATATCTATGTGCTAACCTAAAAACAACAGATAAAATAAGGGGTAGTGAGTATATCATACTCAGCGGGTATTGAGCAGACATGCATAGTAAAATATAACTATTAGTAATAATCATGCAGTACAGTCTCATAATCAATAACAGATAATATAAAACTGAACAACAGAATAAATTATACTCACCAGAACCTTCTATCCAGATATATGGGTCGTCAGACCAAATACCTCATGTTTCCTATATGCTTGTAAGTCATATGCAACCACCAAAATGTAGCATCCAAAATGCAGTAATCACAAGAAATAAATGCAATCCATGCATATGATGCAAATGACATGGTCACCCCTAACGCCAGTCAACCACCTCACATACGATGGTGAGGTCGAGTGGGTAGGGCTATGACAACTGTGCACTCTGTTATTACTACTCCTGAATGACCGAGTGAACAATATGTTGTCGGAGTACACTTATCCTCCTACCCCAAACATAATGGGGGAGTCAAAGCTCTCATCTCCCTATGTTATAGTCAAGAGGAGGGATCCCTGTCCGCTACCATACCGCAGTCACACTACCCATGAGCGGACCAGCGGAGCCCTGACAAAGGAAACTGCACATACCCTACCTGATATACCACTAACCCATGAGTGGTTGTGTGTGCAGATCATGTAATTGGTGATGTGCTCAACAACAATGGAGCCGACAATCGATCAACATGCAATCATGCAAAATGGTGCATGACACTAAGCATGTAATTCCTGAAAATATTATCCTCCACATAATGTATACCAAAAGGAAAAACCAAGCATGTAACTCCTGAAAATATCAACCTCCACATAATATGTACCAAAAGGGAAAACCGAGTTCATACCATGATCTAGGTATCATGAATCTAGGTACACATGTCAGGTAATAAAACTAGGTACACATACCAGGTAGTATACATGCCAAGTATATCTAGTAGCTAGACCTGTATCTGGTACTACGTTGTATGCCACTACTTCTATGAACATAAGTACATATGGTAAGAATCAAGAGGATATAAACATAAATGCATAACAGATCATAATATGGGCATACTATGGGTATCAAGTAGTGATATACCAAGGTAGATATAAAATACAACCAATACTACTAGATATAACCTACTACGCATATCAGAATGACAATATCAAAAGAGATAAATCAAAGGTACCTGCCTCAAAAGAATATCGTATCAAATAGATCTCCAGTCGAGACGCTCGTTTCGAATCAAAGCCCTGCAAATCACAACGTATAATTTAGCTAATTATATATGTAACAACTAGCTAAATCCCAACCCAAACCAATTAGGGAAAATCCTAATCGAAATTCATAAATCTTTGATTAATCCTCATATCTGATAGTTAACCAATCTCATTAATTCTGTTAGGTTTAACTCAATCCATGACCTCTTATTATTCCATAACCCAATCTAAAGCTCAGTTTAAATTAACTAATCCACAGCTAAATCATTCATCCTCTAGACTAATCAATATCAACTTACTATCCATAACAACCAATTAACTCCATAATTAAGATTAGGTTCACTGATCCCAGCAACTACACCATTCTAATCTGAATTAAACCACAACTTACCTAATTCAATGCGCTCTATTGTTGACTTACAGCTGGAACCATTGCTGCTGGAAAACTTATGGCTGGAGCTATGGATCACCCACACACAAAGATAATCGGAGCTGGGTGAAGGTGTTGCACTCCAAATCAAATAATCCCAAATCAACATTGATCATGGATCAATCACTCAAACAATCTTCTAGGGTTAGTTGATTACCTCCAAGATGATAGGGTAGCTGCTGCCTAGCCAGAGTTACGGCACAGGGACATCAAGTTTGCCCTCGGCTATGGAAGGGGAAGAAGGTTGGCTAATCGCTTGTGGTACTCGTGACACCAACCACTGCCACAGCTGGTAGCGTCGACTGCCCGGTGAAGAAGCCACGACGTCAACAATCGGAAGGCTACTGCCTCGCGATAATGAATCAGAGGAAATAGGACATGAGATGAAGGAAATTAACCATGAATGGCACGGCTCGGTGTACATCTACGCCGGAAATGAGGGGAAGAGATCAGAAATGGGAGAGAAGATGTAGATCGGGAATAGGGATCGCCCCCTTTTTGGCCGAAGAGTCAGCTGTCGGTGGTTGCATGGTTCCGGCGCGATCAGAAACCTGTGGCGATGAAATCTCGATGACAGATACAACGTCACCAAGTGATCTTTACATGGAGAAGACAGTGACATTGCTCCGAGAGGTAGCACTCGAGTGGCACTCAAAGGCCCTCGAGAATCGGTGTCAGGGAGGCAGCGATCCGACGTTGAGCGTTGGGCGACGGAGAGATTAGTGAGATTAAGGGGGTGTCGGCACGGGTAAGGAAGAGAAAAGAATCGGGAGAAGAGGAGAGGGAGGAGTCAGCGGAGAGGGGGTAAGAGGAAGAGTTAGGGCATGGTTATAAACTTAGGTTAATTGAACTCAATCAACTCCCTCTTTTTTGGGTATTCCAAACAGGCTTTTCCCAAGACTATAATTTATTCCCTCAAAATATGTCATACGAGCTCTGAAAAATTCCAAGAAAGTTGCTAAAAATTTTTAAAAATTTTGTTAAGGTTATTCACTCAAATAACCTTATTATTTAAATATTATTTGGGGTGAGGTATTTTACATCCTTAGCCCCTCTGCCCTAGTTCACCACCACAACAACATTTGGGGTTTTCGGCCTGAATCCTGGCCAAACAGCACTATTCCGGCTGGAAATCAGAGATATACAAGGGTAAGTTGTATGATTTAGAAGTGGCGGATTAAGATTTGAGTCTTATGCTCAAAGGTTAATGTGTTCTTTGCATTTTAGGATATTTGTGTTGTAAATGAGCAATCCCACCTTGCTGCAACCATTGGATCCGACAGCAACCTCCTCTAGCAGTGGGTAAGTATAGATTCAGGTGAGTTTAGTGTTGATTCTTGATGGTTATTTAGTAGTTGATCAATGGATTTGAATTTGGGTAAGTGGTAGGAATTGATTTGTCTTTAGCTTCAACTAAATTATTTTTTGTTATGAAGTGCATGAGATTGTTTAACCTAAGTTAAGGATTTAGTTGGTGGTTTGTTGTCGATGATTACATGCTGTGTTGGGATGGATTTGGATTCATGATGGGTAAACTTAGTGATAATGGATTGTTACATATATCCATTAAGGAGTTAGTAATGATGAGATAAATCTAATTCAACTAAAGGGATTGGGTGAATCAAGGTTGATCGCTTAATTAGAGTTTTTCCTAACTAGTTTTGGGGATTTTATTTAGCTATTTAATTCAAAAGAAACTTAGCTAAATAAAATAATTTGATGCAGGATCTGTTTAAGAAAGCACCACGACTTGGATCTATCTGATATGACATTCTTTTGAGGCGGGTACCTTGACTTATCTTTTTTGATATTGTCATTCTGATATGCATAGTAGGTTATATTTAGTAGTAATGATTATGTTTATATATGCCTTGGTATGTCACTACTTGATACCCACAGTATGCCCATATTGTTATCTGTTATGCATTTATGCTTATTACCTCTTGATTCTTACATTGTGTACTTATGTAGTGACATACAATGCATTACCGGATACAAGTCTAGCTACTAGATATATCTGACATATGTACATAGGTTTATTACTTGGTATGTATACCTAGGTTTATTATCTGGCATGTGTACCTAGGTTTATTACTTGGCATGTGTACCTTGATTTATTATTTGGCATGTGTACCTAGATCATTGTTATGGACTCAATTTTCTTTTTGGTACACATTATGTGGAGGATGATATTTTCAGGAGTTACATGTTTAGTGTCATGCACCATTTTGCATGATTGCATGCTGAGCGATTGTTGGCTCCATTGTTGTTGAGCACATCACTAGTTACATGATCTACACACACAACCACTCATGGCTTAGTGGGTATATCAGGCATGATTTGTGCAGTTTGCTCTATTAGGGCTCTGTTAGTCTGTTCATGGGTTATGTGACTGCAGCGTGGTAGTGGATAGGGATCCCTCCTCTTGACTATTACACAGGGAGATGAGAGCTTTGGCTCTCCCACTATGTTTGGGGTAGGAGGATAGGTGTACTCCGACAGTATCCTATCCACTTGGTCACTCAGGAGTAGTGATGACAGAGTGGATAGTTGTCATAACTTTACCCACTCGACCTCACTATCACGTATGAGGTGGCTGACTGGCGTCAGGGGTGACCATGTCATTTGTAACATATGCATGAATTATATTTATTGCTTATGATTGCTGTATTTTGGATGCTACATTTTTTGTGGTTGCATATGATTGACATGCATACAGGAGACATGGTGTATTTGGTCTGATGACCTCTTATATCCAGATAGGAGGTCTAGTGAGTACATCTCTTCTCTTGTTTAGTTTTCACATTTCTTGTTATAGATCAGGAGACTGTACTGCATGATTATTACTGATTGCTATATCTTACCATGCATGTCTGCTCAATACCTGCTGAGTTCTTGAACTCACTCCGTTGATTTATTCCTATTTCAGGTTGAAGCCGTCAGAAGGTTCCAGTTGCTAGTCCCCACTCCGTATCGATATGGTTTCCTATGTTTCAGACTTTTGTTTCATGGTTATGTGAACTACATACTTGTGATGGGTGTTTCTTGCACTTGTGGATCTTATATCGAGATTTTGGTACGATGCCCATGTTTTTAGCTACAAAAGTTTTCCGTTGTGGTGGTGTTTTCCTCGTTGTAGTGGAGTAGGTTTTATATTAAACAACGTGGTTGAATTTGATGTTTAGTTATCTTAAGGCTATATTATTATAAACTGCATGGTTGTGATTAACGTTTAGTCAGCCTGAGGCTGTATTATTATAAACTGTGTGGAATGTCCATTTATTTTATTGTATATGTTCTGGCCGTGTTGGCTGAGGGCTGAGAGGCCCTAAGAGCCGTGTATTCAGGTTTCAGATTGTTACCGGTACAGGGGAGATGCTGCCGGATTTTCCTCTGACAGAGCCCCCCCGGGGCGTGACAATTTTAATGACCCATTTTAGACCAATGGTCTTTCATGCTCCCATGTTTTTTTTCTCAATTGTGGACAGTTCATCATGCATTACTTTTATCAAAAGTTTGAGGCTCATAAGAGAAAAATCCAACTTAGTTAGATTTCATTTAGTAATATGGTTTTTCTTGGAGAATTTTCTAAATCACTTTTTCATTAAAAATGGGAGATTCTGATGCAAGAACTGGATCAATATTGTGGATTTGAGATGGACCATGTTAAGATGACACTTGACTATCAAAACTAAGATGATTCTGAGTTGACAATTTCTTTCCCTTTCAAATCCAAAGTAGCTTATTCATCAAAAATAACATCTCAAGATATAATGAGTTTGTTTGTTTATGGATCTAACAAATGATATCCTTTTGATTCATCATTGTAGCCAATGAAAAGAAGTTTTTGACCTTTCTTATCAAATTTCTCATGATGTTGCAATGGTATAAGCCGATATACAATTCTACCAAATATTCTAAGATGATTAACTCCTGATTTTTTTTATTGTACCAAACTTTATACGAGGTTTTATTTCTGACAGCTTTAGTTGGTGATCAACTTTAGTTGGTGATCGATTGAAAATATATATAGTTGTATGTACAATTTTTGCCCAATATTGATTTGGAATTCCCTGGCTTTTGAGCATGCTCCTTGTCATTTCCACAATCATGCGATTGTTTGTCACAACCATGCCATTTTGTTGAGAACATCAACTAACTGTCAGTTGTCTTTTTATGTCATTGTCATTACAATACTCCATGAATGTATTATAAAGAAATTCATAGCCTCGATCATTTCTTAAAGTCTTCATAAGAAAACAACTTTGTCTCTTTACAAGTGCTTTAAATTGTAGATAGATAGAGAATGTTTTAAACTTCTGACTGAGGAAATAGATCCACATTATTCTGGTGAAGTTGTTGACAAAGGTAATAAAATATTTCTTGTTTCTAGGAGTGGGAGTTTGCATTGGTCCAAAAATGTCAGAATGAACAAGTTTCAGTGGTGCTTATGCTCTCTATGACAATTTTGGAAATTGAAACTTATGCATCTCCCCATAGACACACCCTTCACAAATATTATGTGTTGTTTGAATATTGGGAATGTTGGTGCAACCTTAGGTCAAGGTTGACCTGGTTGACCCGACTCGAGTTGACTTGACTCGAGTTGTATTTTGAT
>JBBMJZ010000126.1:2085348-2097009 GCA_037833815.1 Zingiber zerumbet
TGAATATTCTAAGTCGAACCGACACCTACTGTTCCCAAACGAGGAACACATCCTCATCTACTCCTCTCAAGAGAGATTACCTTTTGTCGGACCAATCCTCCAAACCATCTAGACTTTTGCTCAATATCCAAGACATCAGGACTTCATGCTGGACATCTGATCTCTAACCCATCCAGTCTTCTACCTGGTGTCCGTTACCCCCAGGATTTTCACTTAGCACCCTCGACCCTAGAATTTTGCCCAAGGTCCTCGACCCGCTAAGACTATGCCTACTCCCCTGGACCAAGACTTCGTTGTCTAACCTCAGCTAGGGCTTTCCACCTGCCTAGCATCAACTAGGACTTTTCTTTACCTAAGATCACTTAGGACTTTCCTGTACACTCAGTTCAACTTGTTAAAATAATAATAATACTTAACTTTGAATCCTTTGTCATAATCAAAACTTAGTTTCGATTATTGGGTGCTTCCTGCACCAACAATCTCCTCCTTTTTTATTTTGACAACACAATTCAAAGTTAAGTAAAACATAACAACAAATAATTGCAAAAATAAAAAAAATGGCAATAAAGTAAATATGCTCCCCCTTAATTTAATCCTCAATCTTTTGAAAAAAAAGTATTAAGTTATGTTATATTTGACTTAACTTTTAACCTTTCTCTTCTCCTTTAACATAAATAAAAAAGAATACGAAGTATAGGAAAAATTGTAAAGATAGTACTAATTTTGAAAAACTAATTTTTAATCTTTTCTCAAAAATTTAACTTTTAAGTTCCCTATGAAATCATCACTTTAACTTTCTTTACAAGAACTAGCTTTAAAAAGAGTTTTCTTTGAAAAATACTTAGTTTTAAAAATGATTTCTTACTTAACTTTAAAAAATTTCCTTGTAAGAATACTTAGCTAAATACATGGCTTTAAGAAGGATTTCTTACTTAGCTTTGAAAAGGATTTCTTACTTAGCTTTGAAAAAAAAATCCTTAAAAAATACTTAGCTAAACAGAATATTTTTGAAAATATTTAGCTAAATACTTAACTTTAGTTAAACTTTTGAAAATATACTTAGTTTCATGAAAAAAAATACTTAGAGTTATCCCAAAAAAACTTTTTGAAGATACTTAATTTAAAAAAAAAAACTTAAGTTTTTGCACACCTTAGCCTTTAAAAATTTGACTTGAAATTTTTAGAAATGCTTTGCATTTACAAATATTGAAAATATTTCTCTCCTCAAAATATTTTTTTAAGTAATTAGTTTAAATTATAGGGGACAGTGAGTTTAAGTCATTTAATGCTTTGATTAATGATTATGACCGTCCAAGCATGAAAAATATAAGTTTAAAAATATAAAAGTAATTATCTATTTTCTTGATTTTTCATTTTGCCTTTCTAAGTTATCAAACATGTTAAGCATCATGAGTTTGTGTGAGATGGAGTTAATCTAAATTTTGAGAATATTATCTCTAAATTTTAAAAATATTTAAGTTTGAATTTTGAAAAATATTTAAGTTTAAATTTTAGAATATTTATATTTGAATTTTAAAATATTTAAGTTTGATATTCAGAATACTTAAGTTTAAATTTTAAAATATTTAAGTTTGAATTTTTGAAAAATATTTAGGTTTTAATTTTAAAATATTAAGTTTTAATTTTAAAATATTTAATTTTAAATTTTGAAAAATATTTATGTTTAAATTTTAAAAAATATTTAACAATGAATATTTAAGTTTAAACTTTTGAAATATATTTAAGATTGAATATTTCAGTTTAAATTTTAAAAAATATTTAAGTTTGAATTTAGAAAAATATTTAAGATTGAATATTTAAGTTTAAATTTTAAAAATATTTAAGTTTGAAAAAAAATATTTAAGAGATTGAAGTTTGAAAAATATTTAATTAAGATTGAATTTTAAAAATAATTAAGTTTTTTAACAAATAATTAAGTTTTTGAATTTTATTAATAATTATGGGTTTTAATTTTAATTAAGTTTGATTAGATTTAAATTTTAATTAGGTTTGATTTGATTTAAAGATTAAGTTTGATTAGGTTTAAGTTTTAATTAACTAATTTTAAACCTAAATTCATTTCACCCTTTTCCTAGATTGTCAATTAAGGAATCTTATAACTTTTGAGAGATGATTAATTTTATCTTCAATTTAGATTAAAATATAAGAATTGATTTATATTTGAGTTAGACTAAGGTTTAACAGTTAGTCAATTAAATATTCATTTCAATAAATAACTTCCAGGCTATGGTGAGACACTAAACCTTCTTGGGTATTAGAGCAATAGCTACTTCTAGACAAAGTCTTTTAAAGAAATTGAATATTTAATTTTCTTTCTGAAAATCCTAGGTCTAACTAGTCAAGTGTCGATCAAGTCGAAGTCCTTATCTACCCTAATCTAAGCATGAATAAGGAAAGCAGTAAAGTAAACATCAAACAAGTCTATCTAATAATGAAGATGATCTTTCTATTATCTCCCCCTGGATTATAGCTTCAATAAGGTCTATCAAGGTAGTGGATTTGATCCTTGGGGATCCAATATTGATCAAGTCCAACTTGATTAATCAAGTTAGACTTAGGGACCCATGCTTGGACTACTCTTCTATTTGTTTGATTAACGAGAGACAAATAAGATTTAAATTTGTGTTTAGCCTTATACACAAGTCCGAATCGATTGTATACAGCTCTTTGTTTTCCAAGAATCAAATCAAGATTCTTGGAACTCAAGGTGAATCATTCCAATGTATTCTTTAGGTCCATGACTTGACTTTTCAGACGAGAATTTTCTTCCTCAAGTTGTTAGACTTGATTTGAAGTTCCAGTCTGAACAGATTCAGTCAAGGAGCTTGGGTTAGTCACTTCCTTAAGGGTTGTTACCTCTTTTTGGAGTGAATTGCCCCGGACGTTAAATTTGGCTAGCTTGCGCATGAGATAATATACTAGGTTATATAACTTATTTACTTGAGAAGAACTTACAGCGTGGTTAGGCCATTCGGAAATGGATACAAATCTATGTCTTCTCTCAAACTTGGTTTCTGATTCACTCTCGGTTTCAAACTTAATGTCTTGTTCTGAGGTCGGAAGTGAGAGGAAGCTTGTCTGTTTGAGATCTATCAGAATCTTCTGATGAAGATTCATCTCACATTGCCTGTAGTGCCTTCTTCTTTCATTTCTTCTTCATTTCCTTCTGTTTAGGTAATTGGCCTTGATATGTCCTTTCTTGTTGCAGCCGTAGCAGGTGACTTCAGACTTAGCCTTTGGACTTGGTTGCATTGTCTTTCACTGGATCACCTTCTTGATCTCTCTTTTGGTGAATCTTTTTTTTCTTCTTGTACAACTTTTGAACTAGGTTCACGAGTTCGGCGGCAATTTCATTGTCTTCTTCCAAGTGGGATTCGTCTTCGGACTCAGGTTCGGTTCGACACTTGATTTTTGATTACCTCGTTCTGCTTATACCTGTGACCAAAGCAATACCTTTCTCAACCAGCAGTGCCTTAGTTTGTTCATGAAGTTTAAATTCTGAAATAGCTCATCTAATTTAATTATTGAAAGACCCTTAAATACTTTGTAAGCATCAACCATGGATGCCCACAAAGTATTCCATCGAAAGACATTAAGTGTGTATCTGATAATGTCATGATTTTTTATTTTTCTGTCTAATCACGTGGAGGTCGTTGAGTAGATCTTGGATTCAGGCATGTAGTTGACTCACCATCTCACCCTCCTATATTTTTATATTATATAATTTATTTAGAATTAGATCCCGTTTACTTACCTTAGTGTCGGAGGCGCCCTCGTGCAACTCGATTAGCTTTTCCCATAACTTCTTGGCATTGTTAAAGGGGCCAAACCAGTTCAATTCTTCTTTGGTTAAGCCATATTGGAGGGCCTGGGTTGCCTTCACATCGGCTTCAATTTTCTTGTTGGTTGGCGCATCCCATTTGTCACAGGAGATGAGTGCTCCGTCTTCGAGGGGATAAATGAATCCCATCTAGATTATTATCCACATTTCCACCTGTGTTTTGAGGTGGTACTTCATTCAGCTCTTCCAATATCTGAAGTCCTCACTGGAGAAAAGGGGTGGGACAGTGGTACTATAGCCTTCTTGGTGGGTCATTGATAGATAATCTCACACACACACACAAAATAACGTATGTTCCAAGACTGACTCTTGGATTAGTAGTGCGGGAAAAACTAAAGAACTCGAGTGGTGTTGCACCAACTTCGAGAAATAATGAACTAGATCGAGAAAGATTATCAGAAGGGGTGATAGCACTGATTTCGATTGATTCCAAAATCTCAAGATTCAAAACCATAAAAAAAGGCAAATATATTCACTAGTGGAAAAAATATAAAATTTTTGCTTAAACAGTGGTTTCACCAATTCAAAGCGGTCTCACTCTAATACCAATTATAGGATCGATGCACGCTAAAGGGGGATGAATAGCGCTCATGGATATTTCGTCTTTCTTTTCGGAAAGCACAGAATGAAATGTAGTGGAAGATAAAAACATAATCACAAATACAAGTAGTATTTACTTAGTTTGGAGCCTATGACGAGTCCTGCTCCAAGGACCACGATCGTTGATCGCTTTCGTTGGGCAATCACTGATTTCGATTGATTCCAAAATCTCAATATTCAAAACCATAAAAAAAGGAAAATATATTCACTAGTGGAAAAAATATAAAATTTTTGCTTGAACAGTGGTTTCATCAATTCAAAGCGGTCTCACTCTAATACCAATTATAGGATCGATGCACGCTAAAGGGGGATGAATAGCGCTCATGGCTATTTCGCCTTTCTTTTTGGAAAGCACAGAATGAAATGTAGTGGAAGATAAAAACATAATCACAAATACAAGTAAGATTTACTTAGTTCGGAGCCTATGATGAGTCATACTCCAAGGACCACGATCGTTGATCGCTTTCGTTGGGCAATCACTATAAGCTCGAGAAATTTTTACAAATATCACAATTCCAAGTATTGAGATTAACAACAAAGTTTACCAACAACAAAGGATTAGTAGTTGTTCATTGATTATCATAGTAACGTTTGGATGTCATCGAATCGTTTCGGAGCAGCGCACAAGAGAGTAGAAGTTGTCCAATTTTGGTGATACGAAGTGCTAGTCGAGGCTTCTTTTTATAGTAGAGTGGAGTCTAATCCAGATCTACTGATCTCAGGATCAATTTTAACTTGAAACTTATCAGTCGACCGATCCAACTGTTCGGTAGATCGAACCTACTGAACCTGCCTGGCTTTTCGTCTAAATGCTATCACTTCGGATGAGTCTTCATTCGGTCGACCAATCCACCCATTCGGTAGAACGATCTCGCTCTCCTCGCTGGCTTATCTGGTTCGATCAACCCGGCCTGATTGAGTCAGCGCCTATCCATCATTTGGCCAACTGAACCTATGGTTCGGTCGACCGATCCCTTGATTGAAAGTTAGCCGGAAGCTGGTCTAATATCCTGGGTTCGATCGACCGATCTGGAGGTTCGGTCGACCGATTAAGGCCGCAAACTTCAACCTACAAAATGTTAGTTTTTTGCAAAATAGAGTTATAGAAATAGGTAAATAGTATAAAATGTAACTTTAACGGTCTCCGAATTGTCTGGCTCTGACTTTCGGATTTTCCAAAAATTCTAGGTTGAACTGACGCCTACTGTTCCCCCTTCAGAGAATGCGTCCTCAGCTACTCCTCTTAGGAGAAATTACCTTTTATCAAACCAGTCCTCCAGACTATCTGAACTTTTGTTTAGCATCCGAGATCCCAGGACTTTCTACTGAACGTCCGCTCCATGATCCGTCCAGACTTCCATCTGGTGTCCGCGACCCTCAGGATTTTCACCTAGAATCCTGACTCTAGGATTTCACATAAAGTCTTCAACTCGCCAAGACTTCGCCCAGTCCCCTGGACCAGAACTTCGTTGCCTAAACGCAGCTAGGACTTTTGCTTAAGACAACTTAGGACTTTCCTGCAAGCTCAGTTTAACTTATTAGATAACAAAACAACTTAACTATTGAACCCTTTGCCATTATCAAAACAAAGGTTTGATCGTATGGTGCTCCCTGCACCAACACTATATTCCAAACTCTCAAGCCATTTGGCTAGTTATAAGTGAGCATGCTCTCGCGCCTATGTTCTAGAGTCTCGACCCATCCAACCGAGTTATAAGCGAGCATGTTCTCATGCCTATGTCCTCGACTCTCAAGTCATTCCCCCAAGTTATAAGCAAGCATGCTCTCGTGTCTATGTTTCAGACTCTCAAGCTGTCTGACCGAGTTATAAGCGAGCATGCTCTCGAGACATTTGGCTGAGTTATAAGCGAGCATGCTCTCACGTCAATATCCTAAACTCTCTAGTTGTTCGGCCGAGTTATAAGCGATCATGCTCTCTCACCTATATTCTAGACTCTCGAGTTGTTCGGTCTAGTTATAAGCAAGCATGCCCTTGCGCCAATGTCCCAGACTCTCAAGCTGTCTGGCAGAGTTATAAGAGAACATGCTCTCATGCTAATATTCTAGACTCTTGAGCCATTTGGATAAGTTATAAGTGAGCATGCTCTCATGCCAATATTTCAAACTCTCATGACGTTCTATCGAGTTATAAGCGAGCATGCTCTTGCACCTATATTCTAGACTCTCAAGTCGTTCGTTCGAGTTATAAATGAGCATGCTCTCACGCCTATATCCCAGACTATCAAGCTGTTTGACCGAGTTATAAGCGAGCATGCTCTTGTGCCTATATTCCAGACTCTTGAGCAGTCCAGCCGAGTTATAAGCGAGCATACTCTCGTACCCATGTTCTAGACTCTTGACCCATTTGGCCGAGTTATAAGTGAGCATTCTCCCACGTCTATATTCCAGACTCTCAAGCCATTCGACTGAGTTATAAGCGAGCATGCTCTTGCATGAATGTCCCAAACTCTCGAGCTGCCCGACCGAGTCATAAGCAAGCATGCTCTTGTACCTATATTCCAGACTCTCATGTCGTTCAGCCGAGTTATAACCCAGCATGCTCTAGCACTTATGTCCTAGACTCTCATGTCATTTGACCAAGTTATGAGCGAGCATGCTTGCTCGCCTATATTCAGACTCTCGAGCCATTCGATCAAATTATAAGTGAACATGCTTTCGTGCATATATCCCAGACTCTAGAGCTATCCAGTCAAGTTATAAGCGAGCATGCTCTCACACCTATATTCCAGACTCTCATGTCGTTTGGCCTAATTATAAGCGAGCATATTCTAGCGCCTATATTCCAAACTCTCAAGCGACCCAGCTAAGTTATTCTACCCAACTGAGTTATAAACGTGTCTTCTCACACGCCTAATTCCCATATTCTTAAGCTGCCCGGGCGAATTATTTTGCCCGATAGAGTTATAAGTATGATCACTCACATGTATGAGCTCCTAACCTTTTAATCAATCAACATATTTTATATAAATTGTCACTCGCTCGACACACCATGTGAAGTGGTGTTCACTTAGAACTCATCTTGCAAACCCAATTGCTTGATCAATAACATAAAGTATAAGATTAATAAGAAATCAGAGAATACAATGATTACAAAAACATGTTTTATAGCTTCGTGCCCCCTACCCACCCACCCACACGCCCATGTGCTCAGCGCACAAGTATTGCTACGTTTTCTTATCAATCAAGTTTGATGAAGAGGTCGATTGAGAGTTCATCTAAAATTTGCTGGCAGTTTAAGAAGTATTTAGGTGGATTGGCCAATAAGTAGCCCACCTTGCGAAGTTGTGTGATGGTTCCTTCGGCTCCATATTTAAGCATCTCTATAGTGCATTGGTCAAATTTCAAGCCAAACTCGAGAGATTGAAGGTAAGTTACTCGTCTAGCCTCAAACTATTCATCCTCTCTGGTTTTATAAGCTTCTAATTTTGATTAGGACTTAATAGACTTTAGCATAGCTTACAGAGAATCCATTTTGCTCTCTTGTATATCTAAATTCTTCTATTACTCTAGTATCAACTGATCCTTGGTTGATAGTGTTGGAACCCCAAGGTTGTTTTGATGTAATCAAATAAGTTAAGTTAGGTCTTGTTATATTTTAACACTGTGTCTAAGTGTGCAGGAACTTAGGAGCACAGGAAATCGAACAAAAGACGCAACTAGAAAGAAGAATGGCACGAGAGAGAGATGACGAGCTCGGTGCTCCTGAGGGATGAGGTGTTGCGGAAGAGTACACTGGCGGACGAGAAGGGAGTGTGTGGTGTTTCTGAGGGACGAGAAGCCAAAGCGAAAGATTGCTCAAGGAGCAAAAGACGCAGCTAACGAGAAGGTCGGCACGGGAGAGAGCCGACGGGCTATGTGCGCCCAAGGGATGGAGAGCTGAGGAAGAGTACGCTGACAGATGAGAAGGAAGCACGCGATGATTCCGAGGGACAAGAAGCCAGAGTGGAAGGCTGCTCGAGATGGCCGGAAGTTAGGTTCGAGTAAGCCCTATTCCGGATGGCCGAGATTACCCAAGCGAGCGGAGTCAGAGCGGAAGACCCGGACTGAAGCGAGTAGAACTGAAGCAGAAGGCCCGGACTGAACAAGTCAACGAGGTTGACATTTCTGGTCCGGGCGCCCGGACTCAGTCCAAGCGCCCGGACTCCGGGCTCCCGAAACCATTCCAAGCGCCCGAAATCAAATCTTATTTGAACCGCATTTGGCCACGATCCATTGCAAAGGGGATAAAATTTTATCCCCTTTAAGGCACCTGGAACCTTTCCAGGCACCCCAACCAAGGCTATAAATACAGCCTTGGTCCAGAAGCTTTAGAACAACAAGCATTTCTTGCATACAACACTTGTATACGCTCTAGTTGTCTTTTAGCTTCTCATTTTCTGTACATCATTGCTGTAAGAGGCTTCTCCACCTGAAAGAGATACTTAGTGTGATCCATTTCCTTGGATTAACAGCCTCCCTGGTTGTAACCAAGTAAAAGTTGTGAGCCTCGTCTTTTAGTTCATTTCTTTATTTCATTCTACGCAAGTGTTCTTTTAAGTCCGAGAAGGGTATTATCTTTTTATTTGTGCAGGGCTATTCAACCGCCTTCTAGTCGGCCCAACGGTCCCAACAGGATCAACGACGTGTGTCAAGAGACAAGGGAGGCAACACTAGCGTCCAGCAGCGGCGTCCGAAGGCCTGTCTGGCAGTGAAGGTGGTTATATGTATGCGGGGAGCGATGGCAAAGCGTACCATTAGCAGCGACCTAGTCACAGGAGAGAGAGGAAGGAGAAGGAAGTCGACGAATGTGGTGTCGAGGTGCGTCCACCTGCACCTTCGTCGTGGTCGCGGAGCTAAATACCCCAAGAAGCTTGCCCCTCTCCCTATGCGTGCGGCCTTAGCATCTTTGCACATGAACAGCACCCCCCTTTAATCCCTAGGTAGCATTTGACCAAAATGACCATCCACTTTCCCCTAATTTCCTTTAGGCCCTCTAGATATATCCACATCATAAACCTCCCCTTCAAGTCTAGTCGAAGGAGGCACAAGTCCGACTGACTAGACCAAGCCCAACATAAAACAAAATCGCTACTGAATGCAGAGTCATATCACATGGCCTGTTATAATGACCATCCACTTTCTCTCATGCACTTGATTGACATTCTCTCGGATGCCCGGTCGGCATTCTTTTGAGTGCTCAATCAGCGTTCTCTTAGCCTACTGATCAGTATCACCCCAGAGGAATCCCTAACGATAAAATTTCAGCAGCATCTCCCCTGTATCGGTGACAATCTGAAGCATATATACATATATCCACAAGCATACTTAGCAACAATATACATCAACCCACACGGCTGGATATAAAAACAACCACGTAGTTTAATAGCAGGTTACACAACTGAAAGTAAACACAACAACGCAGTTTATTAGACAGCCGACACAGCTGAAACATAACACAGTGGAAATCACAAAATAACGAACATAAAATAAACAAAATAACTAACTGCGAGCTGACTCATCTTGACACATCATCACCTAATCAAATACAAGATACCACAAAATAAAACTTCATATAAAAGAATACAGAAATACAATAACAAGTACAAAACCAATAATGCGAATGGAAGCACTAACGGTAGGAGAAGCTCGATGTGACATGGGACTGGCGACAAGATCTCCAGGCAACTCCATAATTCCTTTGCCTGCTACCTGGCGAAATAAACCAGTTTATGGGGTGGTGAGTGCTGGGACTCAGCAGGTAATAGACAGATAGTGCATGAACATAATAAAGAACTAGAGATACAAAGTATACAGTTTCATAGGAACAATAGCAGATACTACCATGATATAATAATAAATGTCCATACCTTAAACCATATCCTAGGCTAGTAACGATAGATCAAGGATAGTGAGGATCCGCAATAATATTGTTCAAACTACAAGAGTATCATGTAAGGTATACTACTAATAAGTAAGCCAGTGACGAAGCACATGCAATAGGTATATAACTCAATATATATAAGTATATTACATGGATATAGCAAGAGAACTGCATTAGTAAACAAACAGCAACATAAGCAAGTATAACAATAACAGTGTATGCACGGATGGTCACTCCGCCCACCTCTCTGTACCATGATCCCTGTATGGTCGAGAGGCCAGGTCAGTGGCAGACTGTACACCACTCCAGTTACCACTACTCTCGAGTGGCCGAGGAGACAGTTGCATAGTAGCTAACTAGCTACATCTGCGACGGGGTCCCTACTGCTCGCAACTCTAGCTATCACTACCCATGAGTGAGTGGGTGAGAGCATGACAGGGCAAACAACACACTCCAGCTACCACTACCCATGAGTGGTCGAGCGTGCGGCCCTGACCAACGACCCTCTCAACCACAAGGGAGACATGGTCACCGGCATGCATGCAATGACATGATGCGTAAAATGTAACAGTCATCATATTTATATAAATAGAAATCACGTATGCTACATGAAGCCCGTATGCTCAATAAGATACATGAATAAACAACAGTCAAAACAAGTAAGCATGGTATCTAGTATCCATATATCCAATATCTAATATCTAGCATTTGGTATCTAGTATATGCTAAATATTATAGATAGCAACGAGAGACTGTATAGATATAGAAACGAGTAGCTCAAAGATCGAGTGGATAAACATTAAGCATAGGAAAAATACGAGTGGAGTCAAGATAAACACGGTAACTATCCGAATATATAGATCATGCACTAAGATCAATGTACTAAAGAGATAAGGCAGGAAGTACCCGCCTTTAACTATAGATCGTGATAAACCAATCTCACATCGAGACGCTTGTTTCGAATCAATGTCCTACAAATCACATAATTACAATTTAGCTAATTACATATGCAACAACTAGCTAAATCTCAACCCAAACTAATTAGGGAAAACCCTAATCGAATCATCCATGAATCCCATAATCCACAATCCATTAATCCATCAGATACAACTTAATCAATTTCTACAGTCCATTATACTCTCTACTACACATCATGAATCAACCCTACATAATTTATCCACCTTAATCACATATGAAAATCCAATCCAAGATAACTATTTACTCATTAATCATGTTATCATAGATTAACATCTCAAATAGAATCCGATACCAATCCATATCAACCTAACACCAACAAGAAATCAACCAAAACACTATA
>JBBMJZ010000126.1:2146944-2163367 GCA_037833815.1 Zingiber zerumbet
AGGGCACCTCCAGCTACTTTTCTAGCATTTATTCATCTTTGCTTTAGCTTCCAAATTCCCGATTGCTTGGGTGATTGCGGCCAACCGAAATAGGGCTCACCCGAACCTAATTTCCAATCTTCTCCTCGAGTAGACTTCTTCCCCGGCTTCTCATCCCTCGAATGCCACGCACGTTCTTCTCGTCCACCGGTGTACTCTTCCGCAGCTCTTTCGTCCTTCGGACTCACCGAGCCCGTCGGCTCCCTTCCCGTGTCGTCCTTCTCACTAGCTTTGTCTTCCGCTCGACTTCCTGTGCTCCTAAGCTCCTGCACACTTAGACACAGGGATCAAAACCAAACAGGACCTAACTTAGTTGATCACATCAAAACAACCACAAGGTTCAACAAGTTTAACATCGCCTCTCGATAATTTGACATAGGCATGAGTTTAAGGTTGCCACTCGACCGTTGAGGAAGACTTGGGTTTAAAGTCGCTGCTCGACCGTTGGTGCAGGCTTGAGTTTAAGGTCACCGCTCGACCATTGATGAAAACCCAAGTTTAAGGTCACCGCTCGACCGTTGACGAAGAAAAAGATGTGCAGATTTACCTCGGGGGTTTAACATCACCACTCGATGATTTGATGAAGTCTCAGGTTTAACGTCGTCGCTCTACAATTTGATGAAGTCCTATGTTTAACGTCACCTCTTAATGGTTTGATGTAGACCCGCGTTTAACGTCACTGCTCAATGATTTGACGCAGGCACGAGTTTAAGGTCGCCGCTCGACCGTCGGTGGAGACAAGGATTTAAGGTCGCCGCTCAAACATCGGTGAAGACAAGGGTTTAACATTACCACTCGACAATTTGGTGAAGACCGGGGTTTAAGGTTGTCGCTCGACCGTCGGTGGAGACACGCGTTTAAGGTCGCTGCTCGACCATCGGTGGAGACAAGGGTTTAAGGTCATCGCTCGACCGTCGGTGGAGACAAGGGTTTAAGGTCGCCGCTCGATCATCAGTGGAGATAAGGGTTTAACATCGCCACTCGACGATTTGGTGAAGACCGGGGTTTAACGTCGCCACTCGATGATTTGGTGAAGACCGGGGTTTAAGGTCGTCGTTTGACCGTTGGTGGAGATAAGGATTTAACATCGCCACTCGACAATTTGATGTGTCGTTTGGCTCAAAGTGTAGAAACCTTTGTTTTTATTCTTATCCTACATTCAAAGAGGGAATACATATACATAACTATTCACTCACACACCTCTCATCCGGCTAAATGGCTATTCCAGACCGCGTTTCGTCCACCATGTTGAGCTTCGTCCGACTTTGAGCTAACTTGAGTCTCTTTTCCTCAGGCCAGGGCGGGAGGCCTTTCGGTGACGGCGTTCATCTCTATGCATGGATTGTTCCGAGTGTTTCTTGCTTCGGACTTGACCATCTCGACATAGCATCGCCGAGCAGCCAGCTGGTTACCTTTGACTTCGCCCACCCGGTCATCCACAGAGAACTTGATCTTTTGGCAATATGTTGACACCACCACTCGGAACTCGTTCAGGGCCGGTCGTCCCAAGATGATGTTGTAGGCTAATGGTGCATCCACCACGATGAAGTATGTGGTACGGGTTCCTAGCGAGATGGTCAGCCGAGCTTGTTCGAGCGACAATACTTCGTTACCCGTGAAACCGTAAAGCGGGGTCGTCATGGGCAGCAACTCATTTCGATCGATTTATAATTGATCGAACGCCTTCTTAAAATTGATGTTCACCGAACTCCTTGTATCAACAAAAGTGTGGTGAATAGTGTAATTAGCAATTATCACTTGGATGATTAGTGCGTCATGGTGAAGGATCTCCACTCCCTCTAGATCACTAGGGCCGAAGCTGATCTCTGGTCCTTCGGCTTTCTCCTTGCTATATCCCACGGCATGGATCTCTAGTTGTCAAGCATACGACTTCCTGGCTTGGTTGGAGTCTCCGCAGGTCGGCCCACCAACGATCATGCATATTTCCCCTCGGGCAGCGTTGCTTTTGTTTTCTTTTTCCCGAGCGGAGGTGTTATTCCTCCGTTGATGGTGGCATCCCTCGAGCTCCCTTCTCACATCTTCATGCCGCTCGATAGATAAATGTCGGTGTCGCTGATCGAGAGATTGAGATCGGCGATGGTATCCTCTTGGAGCCGGTTAGCCGACTATTGGTGTCAGACCACGACAATCGCGTGAGTTGTGCATCGACGATTGATGGAAATAGAAAAATATTGGCGTCCATACCTTTCCCCTCACTGCCTTCTACCAACCGGAATCCACATGCTGTACGGCATGCGTCCTGGGTTCCTGGCGTGGTCGCTGCTCATCTGCCATTGTCCCTCTGGGCGGCTGATAGCTGCTTGATGATCGGTGCTTGGTCGTCACCGAGGGTTCGGTCGGTGCCTCCTTTCTTCTTGCCGCTTGGGCTTCTCCCACATTTATATACTCATTGGCCTTCTTGAGCATATGGTTGAAGTCCCTGGACAGATTACTGATGAGTGATAGGAAGAAGTCTCCCTCGACGAGCCCCTGAGTGAAGGCGTTCATCATTGTCTCGAATGAGACCGAGGGAATGTCCATGGCTACCTAATTGAAACGATGTATGGAGGCTCGGAGCGCTTCTTTTGGTCCTTGCTTTAGGGAGAAAAGGCTGACACTCGTCTTCTAGTAGCGTCGACTGCTAGCGAAATAATGCAAGAAGGCCGCTCAGAAGTCCTTAAAGCTGCGTATAGAGTCGTCCGACAGTCTTCTGGACAGGGTAGTGAGAAAGACACGACACTTTATCCCATCTGCGTACTGGTGCAGCGTGGCCTCATTATCGAACCTATCTAGATGGTCATCTGGATCGGTCGACCCGTTGTAGGATCCGATTTCTAGCGGGGTGTAGTGTCTAGGCAAAGGGTCCCGTAAGATCTCCTTGGAGAACTATCGGTTTATCCGCTCGGGTGACGTGTTGCCTCAGGGCGCCTTGCCTTTTCATGCGTCCCGAACAAGAGCGTCATCCGAAGATGATCCCCTCTCTTGGTTCGCTTGGGCTATTTCCGAGGGCATTTCGAACAAAATGCAATGGAAGGGGATCAGCATGGGCGGCAATTCCCCATGCGTGCCGGTCGGCCTTCTATTCTGTCCCCACACGGAGATTTGCTCCGCTCGGTCTTCATGCTCTGCTCGTCTCTCAGTTGCCGATGTCGTCGGCTGCTGTGCTTGCCAATCAGCTAGCACCTGTTGTTGCTACTGCTCGACTATCTTCGCCGCTCGGGCTTGCACGAGTATGTCGAGCTCCTCCTTGGTGAGCGTCGCAGTTGTGAGTCGTTCAGCATCTTCCATCTTCTCGGCTGAGATGCAGGTGACGTTCCTACAAACGGCGCCAAATATGATCATGTCCGAAAGTTGAATAGACGGAATGTTGAGATGTGGTGCTCCTGTTGACCCCGTATGGACTCCACTCCAACCTGCAACACAGACTGCGTCAGTGCTGAGCCAAGAAAGGGTCCTCGGCGTTGGCCCTCCGACGCTCAAGTCAGTCACCGACGACGTAGATAAAAGCAAGCAGAGCAAAGTGAACAGTAGCAACAACATATTGCTTGCATACCTCCACTGAAGCTTGGACCCCCTTTATATAGAGCTCCTGTAGTGCGCATGCATGCTTCCCAAGGTGGGCACGCATCCCCAAGTTTTCCTTGAAAAGACGTGTCAGTAAAGTGTCTCTCACACAGTACCTCAATGAGCCAAGCATATCTCTGAAGTGATAGTGGAAGCTTTTGTCGTATGATCTTCTGTCTGACCATGCCGCTTGTTAGTGGCACTATCTCCCAGAAGAATGTCGAAAGATAGCATGCTATGTCTGTTGCTGGGTCGAGTGGGATAGCCGCTCAACCGGGATTCCACTGTCCGCATGTTATGTCTACTCAGCTGATGTTGAATCTTGTTGCCAAGCCAGAGCGGAATCCACGCGGGTCAGCAGGAGCACCACATCCCCAGCATTCTATCTCTTCGACTTTCGGACAGGATCAACCTGGTTGAGAATGTTAGTGGAGGATTATGTAGTTGTTATGCTTTTATTAGCAGATGACTATACTAGTACACTTATATTGGTTAGTAAGTACTTTATATAAGACTGTATTCTTTGATCTCCTTATATATAGTATTATGCACTATCTTCTTATACCTACTGAGTATTTTGTACTCACTACCCCTTATTTTTCTTTTATTTCTAGGTTAGCAGGTAGAGGATGTGTTGTGTCACTTAGAGATCATGTCTGTCAGTTCCACGTCACATCCGAAAATGATTTTTTGTCATGTTAGAAATTCTATTGTCTGGTTCCCAACTAAGTCTTCTACCACCTAGTCCCGCTAGGACTTCCTTTTCCCTAACCCCAATTAAGACTTTACCTTGCCTAACTTTAATTAGGACTTCCCATTGTCTAACCTTATACATTGTCAAATATCGAAACTCAAGATCGAGTCAACTTGAGCTTAGTCAAACTGATCAACCTTGACCCGAGCATGATTATTCCAACAATATTATTGTGAGGGGAGCAAGAATCAATGAAGATCATGGGAAGAAGGAACGAAGATGATGGGAAAATGAGAATGAGACCATTGGGGAGTGGGGAGGAGGTCGTGGGATGAGTGGGGATCATGCCACATTCTTCTTTGTGTCTGGTTGAATTGACTTGGCAACTTGATTGCTCAGCAAATCGGATCATCTCAGAAGCCGAAACGACTTGGAAGGTCAAATATCGCCAAATACCTCCTTCGTTGATCAAGTCGTAGAGAATGCCACTTGGCCTCCTTATTCACTAGGTCAAGGGTCCGTCATATGAATTCTTGCTTATCTCTATCTCTACATTGGCTGAGTTAATTGGCGGATTAGATGCATCGGCAACACCAACCCTCTACTGATGTGCTTTAACTCGTAGGCCACTGCTTTAACTCGTAGGCCACCGAGAGCGAGGACAATCTAAGTTTCGGAAGGCGAAAACAGACGAGGAGCACGAGTGAGAAAAAACATACATCTTCAGATATCATTTTAATAATTAATAATAATAAAAGGATTTTTTTAATTTTTTTATCTTTAAATTTATTTATCCACCCTGAGCATGGCAGATGAACCACTGGTAATAAAGCGAAGGCAGTTGATTAATCAACCCCTACCCCTGTTCTTCCACTAACTGCTCTGCCACTCTACGTGGGGAAGCAATGGGCAAGGCCACTCGCTCTCTATCTCCTCCCTAAAGGGGAAGACAGACAAACAGACAAAAAGATCCAAAGCTCAATTCTCCACCGCCGCCCTCCACTCACATCGTTGCCTTTTTCTCCTCGCTGGAGAATGACTCAGCTAGCGCCCTTTTATCCCTGGCGGTAGTGTTTGTCTTCTGGGCGAGGAAAATAGTCATGCCCTCCTCCGGATCACAAACTGGTTTCCTCGGCCACATAGGACGACAGGTACATAGACGGCGGGCTGGTTCAGTTCGCTTTCAGAACGAGAGGGAGATCTCAAAAAATCCACCAGAAATTGCATATTGATGCTGATGCAGACCAGCAGTAGACCGTCCGGTCTGAATAGTCTCGGTCCTGACCAAACTCGACCCTGTCTATTTTGGTGAGAATGCGTTGTCCGGTCATCACATGTAACAATTAGAGTATTTATATTAATTATCATATCTAAAATTTTTATTTTAAATTTTAGATTGAATAATTAAAAAAATTTTACATCAACTATCCTATTTATTCTATAAGGTATCCATAACCCACTTCCATTATAATACTCACAACTTAATCCACCTCATTAAAAAATATAAGTTCACTACTACATACTTACTATGAAGTATTTATTTCACTCACATTTCTTTTAATATTAACACTTATTATTTATAAATTACACAATTTATTTAATCATCTTTAAATTATATTATATTAAATAAATATATTTTAAAATACTAAAATTATTATTATTTTAATAATCTTCTTACTCTAAAAATAATTTTAGTTTTAAAAAAGTAATATAAAAATTTATAATTTTTTAATAAATAAAATTTAAAAAATAAAAATAAAAATAAAACACACACATGGGTGGGTCAGCCAGCCCACCCCATATTTACTTAAATGCATTCAATATTTTAAAAGCATTATAACGCTTTTTCACAATGGTATTAACCAAAGGGTATTATAATATCTCATTAATGTATTCATTATGGAGGTTCTAAATTTAAATATATGAATAGTAATTCTTTAAATTTAGATAATGAAAAAATAAAATTTTTATAACTAGAAGTAAAATAATATTTCTTTTCAATCTCTCTTTCCACTCATTTCATAAATATAATAATAAAAATTTAAAAAAATTAATAATAAAAAAATTAAAAATAATAAAAATTTTAAAATAATTGATATAATGTATAGTGACAGGTATACTAAATTATACACAAATTTTAAATACAGTGAAAGAAAATTTGATATGAATATTATATAGAAAAACACAACTCTTCTCACGTGAATCTATTCATCAATTCGGTGAATTATATGACCAATTAAAATGGATCGTGTATTATTTCTGTTGCGAATATTTTTTTTTTTAAATTTAAGCTGATCATCGATAGTCAGATTATGTCGGGTTAAATTTTTTTTATAACCCAATCTGAATCTGACCTGAACCCGAATTCAATCCGAAACCTCTAAATTTGAATCCGAACCCGAACCCGACCAACCCGCCCAACCCGAACCCAACCTATGTAACCCAAAAATTAGATTCAAAATGACTTTTTGGAATTATTTTTCCTATAATTCTTAACTTTTATCTCAATATTTCATCATTATCATACTAACATTAATATTAATATACATAAAACATCTTAATTTTCAAAATAAAATTTGATTTAACCCTAAAAAGCCCCACTAAACCCTATATTTGGATCAACACGGGTCAACCCGAACCCGACTGAAAAATTTTCAACACGAATACCTTTCAATCCGAACCCGACTGAAAAATTTTCAACACGAATACCTTCCAATCCGAACCCGACCGGAATTCGAAAATGTCCAATCCGAACTTGATTTTTTTGGATCGATTCGGATTGGGTCGTCAGGTCGGATCTATTTTTAACACCCCTAAAATTAACCGACTTAAATATCTAATATCAATTTTTTAAAATCATTTAGGATTCATTGTCTTGAGGAAGAAGTTTCTCCCATAAATCGTTCCAGACCTCCTTGGACGAACAGGTAAAGAAAGGAAAGAGTAGATGAGTATTGTCATCACATGGGCTGGGCAGCGGTGGGACAGGATAATATTCTCTGTTTTGTCCTTTTCTGATTTAGCAACATGAGCAAAAGGCTGCCGCATACGCACTGTTCGACGCGGCTGGTGATATCATGCTTCTTGTTCTGCTGCGGCGGAATCCGTCACCTTTTAGTCCCTCCGATCCCCGCCCGTTCCGGCACTTGCTCCCCCCGGTAAGTGCGGGTGATGTGATCGTCGCGGCTGGTGTCGCCTTGGGGAGTGGATTTTCGGGGTTGTTCCGGTTGTGATGGGCTGCGGGGGGTCCAAGCTTGAGGAGGAGGCGGCGGTGGCGCTCTGCCGCCAGCGGTCGCAGCTCCTCTCCGACGTCATTCGCTGTCGCTACGGTCTTGCGGACGCGCACTCCTCGTACGTCCGATCGCTCGCCTCCGTCAGCGCTGCGCTCAGTGAGTTCCTGAATGCGGCACTCCCGCTTTCTTCTCCCGTACTCTCCCTCCCGGCCCGGCGGAAGGGTGACCCGCTCCCGCCACTCACCCCATCCCCTCCTCCGGCGTCCGTGTCCCTCCCCTCTGCTGCCGTCGGCGGACGCTCTCGTTCCCACTCCGGCTCGCACATTCATTTCCGCCCCTCAGATTCTGATTCGGACGACGATTCGCCCCTTCACTCGGATAGTGTTTCTCCGGTTCACCACCTCCCGGCGGATGACACTCCGCCCGTTGGACGGTCCTACGTCAATCTCCGCTATTTGAGAAACCGTCCGGCGGAGCCGTCGATCACCTTTGAGCAGCAACCTCCGAGTTCCGAGCCGATACGCTTCGGCACCTATGGCTACCTGTACCACCCTCAAAGTTCCGACTTTTACCCCTCCTATCCTTCTTATCCATCATACGCCAACTACGGTGGCGGTATCTTTGGCTCCTCCTCACCGCCTCCAAACATTCCGCCACCTACCATGGGAGCAGGTGAGAATCCTACTCCTCGAGAACCTCCACCACCCCCGTCGCCCAAGGCTTCAACCTGGGACTTTCTCAACCCGTTCGAATCGTACGATAATTACTATGCTTCCTATACTTCAAGCCGCAGCTCAAAGGACTTGAGGGAGGAGGAGGGCATTCCTGATCTGGAAGACGAAGAACAGGAAGTGGTCAAGGAAGCTTATGGAGATCCAAAGTTCGCAGCATCCACATCAGCCGCTGCAGATGGAGAGAACTATAGTAAGGCCGCTATCGGGTTGCAAGAAGGTGACAACGACAGTGTCGGGGAGAATTCCAACAGAAAGTCAAAGTCAGTGGAGGCGGGGAGTAGCTCGGAGCATGAGGTTCCTGTGGCCGAGAAGAGTGTGGTGATTGAACCAGCAGAGCGGCACGTTGAGGAATTTGTGGTTTGGAAGAATTACCAAAATGATTCTGAGATCGTGCAGGAGATCAAGATTCAGTTTGATAGGGCTTCCCAATCGGCTGTTCAGGCATCCAAGATTCTTGAAGTGGGAAAGATTCAATATCAGCGGAAGAATTCTGTGCATAAAGGTGCAATTATTTTACAATTTGTTTCTCGATATATCTTATCCATTTGTGGATTAATTTGGGTAGTACATTTTCTATTTGTTTGGTTATCAAAACAGTTTCTGCCAGGATGATATGTGGATTTTCTCTATTTTCGACTTCTACCGGCAAAGATCTTTCGTATGAAGAAGACAACAGCCTTTCATCAACATTGCAGAAGCTTTACAATTGGGAACAAAAGCTTCTTGAGGAAGTCATGGTTAGTACAAAGATCATCTTTTTTAGGTCTAGTATTCATCTGATCTTGACTCTTTTTTGTTTTATTTGGTGGCAATGATTTAAGAGAATTAAAATTCTATGGTTGTCACAGGAAACATAGCAGTTCATAAATTTTATACAAGTTATAGCACTTGATTATTTGTTCATTTTCCTGCCTAAATAATTAAACCATATATTTAGTTCATTGGTCAAACATCTTCAGACATTTTTCTTTTTTCTTTCCATGAGTAACTTCCTTCCTCAATGACATTTTTTTGCTTAATTTTTAGCAATAAAATGTGATAGACATCTATCTACATTCTATGCCTAAATCCACATTTGGTTATTGGATGTTCATCATAATTAAAACATGTTTGGACGATCTGTTTCTTGAATTAATCTATCACAATGCCATAGTGGTTGAATTCATCTTGTATCTAATGAAACATATGTCTATATAGATATATTTTCATCCTTGCTCATTGTGTCATAAAATATAATTTGAACAAACTAATGCCTTTAATTTTGCAGCTTTTCATAATATTTGTATTGGAATCACATGCATCCTGCTGGAGAATTCTTGTATAGTAAACCGCACTTGCGTCTGCCTATTGAGATATTTCAGAATGAAACTACAGATGTTGTATTGAAGCTTTTATTGTTGTGGGTTGTCTTTACAAAGTCTTCTATTGAATATTTGTCAAGTTGTTTTATAAACATTCATTCATGAACATTTCTTATGCTCAATTAGGAAACAGAAGTGCTTATCTTGATTCATATAAATTTATGTTGTCCTTATATGCAGGTTGAAGAAGAGATGAGGGTACTATATGAAAGAAAACACCAATGCTTGAGGCACTTGAGTGAAAGGGGTGCTGAAGCTGAAAAGCTTGAGGCTGTCGAAACTACCATGAGGAAGACATCTACAAAGATAAGAGTAGCTATTCAGGTTGTGGACACAATTTCAAGTAAAATATGTCAATTAAGGGATGGAGAATTATGGCTACTAGTTAAAGAACTAATTACTGGGTATGTGATTATCATTATTCATGCATCTGTTATCTCATTGTTTTGGAAATGTTTGCGGTGGAACAGGTACTCCTATCAAAGATAAAACCAGAGGAACCACACTGGTTTTACTTGGATCTGATATGAGCTTTGTGTGTTCGAACCCTTATCAGTTATAACTATTTTCATATCTTATGAAAAAATATCAGCTAACTTGTCCTTCTACTGTCTTGTATCTCAGTGAAAATAACTAAAGTAATAATCAGTAACAAATTTGTATCTGTTCCATTGGCTTCTAGAGATTGGATGTAAAAGCTATCAATTTATGTTTCTTCTTCTTCATCATCATCATCTTACATTATAAAGAGAATGGTCTAGTATGAGATTTATATTTTATTCCTTGAGGTGTTAAGAGATATTTTATCTTGTTCGTCTAGTTAAGCTTGCATGTAATAGTGTAAATTGTGCTATATTACTTTGGATTAGTAAGAAAATTTAATTTATACCTTGTTTTTGCTATGAATGCAACTTATTGTCAGTATAACTTGCCAGGTTTAAGGAAATGTGGACGGTCATGTTAGAATGCCATCAGATTCAATATCAAGCAATATCCGAGGCCAAAAACCTGGACTCTATTGTGTCCAGAGGAAAGCTTTCTGATACTCATGTGGAAACAGTAAAGCATTTAGAACTAGCAATGGTGGAATGGATTGCTGATTTCTCTGCTTGGGTTAGTGCTCAAAAGACATATGTCGATGCTTTGAATGAATGGCTGAAGAAAGGTATAGCTTATGAACCAGAGGTTACTGATGATGGAGAGGTTCCTTTTTCTCCTGGAAAATTAGGTGCACCTCCTGTATTTGTCATTTGTAACTATTGGTCTTCCAGCATAGACATGGTATCTGAAAGAGCTGTTGTTGAAGCAGCACATGATTTTGTAGATAATGTCCTTAATATTTGGAAAGACCACAAAGTTTTACTGCAGCAGAGGTTATTAGTAAACAGAAATATGGATGGCAAGCTAAGATCAATGGAAAATGAACAAGAACTTCTTATGCAGAGAAAGAAATTAATTATAATTTCTGGCAGGGATTTGTCGACAACTGAATATGTGCATCGTGAATCCACTGCGAGTAGTCTTCAGTCAAGTTTGAGACATATGTTTGAAGCTGTAAAAGATTTTTCTGCAAATACCATGAAAGCATATGAGTTACTCCACAAACAAACTGAAGGAACAGATCTGCTAGGAACTTCTTAAGCGGAGAAAGAAATTAATGATGATTTCCGGCAAGAATTCATCAACTACTGCATAGTGAATCGACAATGAGTAGTCTTCAGTCAAGTTTGAGGCAGATCTTTGAATCTATAAAAGATTTTTTCTGCTAATACCATGAAAGCATATGAGGGACTCCGCAAACAAACTGAAGAGAGATCTGCTAAAGGGCAAGTAAGAGAGTTGTACTACACAACTACTTGACCTTGCCATTCATGATAGAAGTGCATGCCCTTGTGCTGCTATAAGATTCAATGTTTGTCTCTGGCATGCATCATCCAATGCCTAAATTGTTCTGGAATGATCTTCTGTGTAGCACAAACACATTAACAGAAAACTTGGCATGAGCCTCTTAGAAGAAGATTTCAATGATTCACAATCACATGTGGGATTGGTATCGGCGCCATATCATTCTAGTTAATGTAACAACAAGGTCTGAGAAGCTTTGTATCATTGCAATGGAAGGACCACACAACTAGAAAACAATTTCCCAGCCACTATATTGGAAAGATAGGAGGTTTCTGATGATTAGTTGGTTTAGTTCTTGGTATTTCATTTTGTTCAACAACATCAATTTGAAAGTGGAATAGGTAGGTTGCTGCTAGCTCTGAAATGTTCGAATCCCTTGTATGTCTGACACCTGATATTCCAATAATGGTCCTCTGAGTTGGATATCGACTTCTGAGTTGGCACTGACATCCCATTGCTATTCAAACACTGATCCTCCAAGTAGGATACATGACAGTAGAATCTGATGTGATCACTGACTGAAGTTGAATTGAATTGCTTATTTTGTTAGGAAGGCCAAGGTAGTCCCTTTGCTCTAGAGTAACATAGATTTAATTTTATTTTTATAGCTTTTCTTATATTCTGTTCTTTTATTTTTTTTAAATACATATTTTATCGTAGCGCTAGCATTGTTTGGTGCCTGATGGATATTTGGTCATGAATCCTCATTACCTTGCATTTGGAAGTTAAACTATGTGCAGTTCGATTATCAGCTATTTCATATGACACTTGTTTCTGAAGTGATTTGATGCAGAATGCTATTTATTTATTTTAGTTATATCTCCCTTAGATTTGTAGGAAGTTTTTCTATGTAGAATTCATTAGATGCATTTTGTTTTCTTTATCCACTGTAAGTCTGCATTAGCAAGCAACACAGCCCTTTAGATGGTAAACAGTGGTATCTATCGTCTATTAACCCTAACGAAGAATCCGTTAGAAGAGTCAAGGCGGGAGTTGCATAGGTCATACGGTCCTAATAGATTGAGCGAGTCAAACAATTCAAGTAGGTTGGGGAAGTCGGCCTAGCCTAGTAGGCGGGTGAGTTGATCGGTGACGTTGAATAGGATAGCGATTATCCTACATGCTACTAACGAAGGGAATATATTATTCGTTGAGTTTACAAATAATAAGAAATTTTATTATAAATAAAAGATAATTTTTCAACATCTAAACACAACTCTTATATAAACCATAATTTAAGACTCAAGAAATTATAATTAACAGATCTTAATTCCAATCTTGTATCAAAAGGTGTTAGTGTGTGTACTTATTTGCCAGGATACTCCTTATGTATTTTGTGGATAATTATTTTATAAAGATAAGTATTTATTATTAATTATTTACTTTTCTGTACGTATATGATTAATGCTAAAGTTTCACAAATTAATGGATATATCAATTTAAAAACAGCCCTTGATCGGATAGATATCTAGAGGGGACATGGATATGTAGATCAACGCTGAGTATGACTAGGTCAAGATAGATCAAGGGATAGATATTCAAGTTGTATTTGAGAGTGCCTTGATTTTAGAGGTACACTGGACACGACTCGCTTAAGAGGACACTATATATTAAGTATTATTGGTCATTTCTCTTATGAACGAGTATAACTGATCTTTTGATTTAAGACCTTCATTTATTCTATGCGTGGAGTTATGTACTTTGACATCGTTAAAAGCAGTCTTTAATTGGACTGTGATTAATACGACAGTTGGGTGTATGACAAAGTGTAGAGAGAATAGTGTTGAGTCAATAGAGAATTCATCGTTCTCTTTTATTAGGAGTTAACTTCCTGCCCGCTTAATAGAGATATTAGTGACTCAATTCAAGGTCATGGGAGGAATGAGTTTTATCATTCAAGAAGAGTCTATTATATCTTGAAAATTATGTAAAACAATTAATTTGGTAATGATGTATAATGTACCGAATTAATTGGGATGTAGGCTTAAATGAGGAGATTGAATTACACGTTTATTGTGGTTTATAATTTATGACTGATATTAATTTTATCACGTTGGGTGGCTAAAAATTATTGCTGGACGGTTACCTAAGTCCGTGTATGAATTTACACTGCCTTCGTATATAAAACCTATAGGGTCGCGTGCATAACATGTAGATATGAATATTATTTATAATTGATTATTTTAGTGTATACTAAAATTAATCAATTAATTATTTCAGAATAAGAATTAGTTGGATTATTAATTAATTCTGAAATATCGAAAGCTAGTCGAAATCCAGTTGGAGGCAACAAAGGAAGTTGTATGAATTAAGAACTTCATAGCAAAGCTTGAAGTGGTTCCTAGTATTATTGATCCAGTTGTGTTATACTATAACAATAATATGGCCATAGCACAAGCAAAGGAGCCAAGTGTTAGTGCAATCGACTTCTAGGGTTTCGATATTTGACAATATACCTAAGTTTGGTCAATTTGACTAAGGGTCGATCTAAACAGGACCTGATGTTTGGAAGAGAGATGTCTAGTTAGGACTAGATGACTAGCGAAAGTAAGTCCTAATCAAAGGATAGGCACGTGAGAAGTCTACTAAGTGACTAGTCCTAACTGGAGGTTAGGCAAAGTGGAAGTCCTGGTGAGTGAAACTGGGCTCTAATGAGTGAAGCTAGGTGATAGAAGTCTTGGTGAGTGAAGCTAGGTGGTGGAAGTCTTGGTGAGTGAAGCCGAGCCCTAGTGAGTGAAGCTAGGTGGAGGAAGTCATGGTGAGTGAAGCCAGCCAATAGAAGTCATAGTGAATGAAGCTAGGCAACCCTAGGGAAAGATAACCCTAGGTTATATGTGATTGAGTGGTCGACCGGACCAGCGAATCTTGAATTTTATTAATATTGTTCTACTTTACCATTTTATCTATTGTGCTAACTCAGTGTTGCAGGGAAGTTCAGCTAGGTCAACGAGTCGACCAGATAGTTGGCATGAAGTCCAGACTGGTCGACGGCCTGACCAGATGTCTGACAAAAGGTAAGTTACTAGAGGAGAGTGACTGTGAGAACGCGTCCCAATTAAGGGACAGTAGACGTCAGCCCAATTTAGGTCCATTTGGGATTCCTAGATTGAGACTTTGACTAGTTTCTGATCCTGGGAGGACATAAACTAATTACTCTTTTTATTATTTGTCTATGTTTGTGCTAATACTTGTCTTGCAAGTTATTTGGACTAACACATATTTGCAGGGCAAGAAAGTAAATCGGGCTTTGGGTGAACGGTACCCAAAGGCATCTTCCATGGCTATGGAAGACGTTTCGGTACTGTTAATAGATGACGTCTTCTATGGCTATGGAAGACGCCTTCCACATAATAGATTTTAGAATCGATCGCAGATAAGTGTCAGAATGCTTGGGATAGATTTTGCCTCGTACCTTCCATGCTTATGGAAGGTACCTTCCAAGCCTTTTATAAGGTAGTCTCGAGTGTGCATTGATATAACAATAAGATACAAGCTATTGCGAGCACATTTGAGCCTCTGACCGCTCCCGGCTCTTGATAGCGCGGAATGGTTGTCCTAAAAATATTATTAGATTGATTAGTTATTTATTGTGAGTATTTTTTATTTATGATCAATGAAAAATTTTCATAGAATTGAACAGATAACCCACAAAATTAATCAATAAATTAAATATTGAAAAAATAGTAAATTGAGAATACATATTTTTAGAAAAAAAACGTATTGGTGTCTTATTATATTTTTAAGATATATTTATTTTATTGCTATGGTAGTTATTTTAGCAATGACTACTGTAATAATTACTACAATAATTTTATTTTAGTCAAAAGTAATTTTACTTAAATTATTTTATAATAATTTAAAAAATTATCATAATAATAGTAAAATTTTTTTTTTAAGGCTTCTAATTTCTCCCCAACTTTTATTATCTATTGTTTGCTTCTTCATTTTCACATATTTTTTTGTCCCCTAGGATGGTCTAGCACTAGCGCATGAGGTGTTGTCATTATGAGTTCTGAGACGGTCTAGTAGCCGTCCGTGATTTACCTCCTTCGTATTGGTCCAGAGATGAATTGACAGAGGTTGAGACTGGGGTCAAGTGTATTTATTTGTTTGCCACCATTTTTACATATTTTATTTCTATTTAATTATATATAACGTTTCCAGTTATCAAGGTTCGGCTCTTCTGCTCCAACAGTGGTGGTGGCGGAGAGGCGAGCGTAGAGCAGGCCCCAGTAAGCTTTCGCTCTCTCCGATGGCTCTTCGTCCTTCTCACCAAGCTTCTCTCTCTCCTTCCTGCCCTCAATTTGCTGCCACCACCGGCCTCGCCATTTCCATTGGCTCCTGTTTTCGTCTCGACTGCCATGCGAACCCTACCCTCCCTCTCTCCATCCTCCGAGCCTCCTCGCCGCCGATTTATCGGCTACGCTCCATTTCTCGCACTCATGGACGTTTCCGAGGAAGATCCTCGCGTTTGTTCATCTCGGTATGCTTGTCGCCCGCGTCGCCATGGAAATTACGCAATTTTAGTACTTGAGGACGTTTTAGCATATACAAAGGGGAAATTTATGAGATTCGGTTTATTCTTGTATTTTTTATAATGAAATTTTAGCGTTTTAATGCTTTCTTGGTTAAGTTGTTGCTGTAAGCGCTATATTTGGATCAACGTTTTTGAAATAGAGGCTTAATATCCAAACGGTCTGAGAAAATACGTTACCCTTGGTCAAATCAACAGGATATGTATGCCTAACAGCCTCTCATCCTTAAAAGATTAGAAATTGTGGGTGTGTATCTAGTTTACAGTCGCAATGTCATGCAAAAGTTGCGATTAGTTTTCAATCTTATTCGGTCTAAAGTTTGTTCAAGGAGTTTGGTGACTTTAATTATTGTGCAGCT
>JBBMJZ010000126.1:2226811-2257093 GCA_037833815.1 Zingiber zerumbet
TGAACACTGGTGATGATAACTTGGAGATCGTCGATCATTCTATGGAGTTGGTTAGTCATGTAACTGTTTGTTCACTAATGTTTGAGCAATCTGATATTGCTTCAATAGTTGAGACTTAGTATCCTCCAGTTATTCAAGTTGGAGTACATGATAGTGTAGTCCTTTCGGGATGGACAATTGGTTAGTGTAAGGTAGTGTTGTCATTATGAGGTCGGGGTTAAATTATGGCTAATAGCTGGATGTCTATCCTCCATCGTACACTAATCAACTGTCCAAGAATAATAATCATCTATGATTTATCTCTTTTTTATTGACCTGGGTAGAGACTGACAGAGACACTGGAGTGATCGAATAACTTTTTATCACCATGAAGTACATGATAGTATGGGGAATCAAATCAATAATTTTAAAAACTAAAATTAGTTAAAAATATATTTATATACTTTTTAAAATTTAAAATATGAAGAGATAAAACTACAATTATATAAATAAAAAAATTATGACTATTTATTAAACTATCCATGAGATAAAAGATATATATTTAATTAGTTTGAAAATTATATAACTAACGTATTATAATTTTAATAGTATTAAACACTAGATTAGAAATCCAACTCATAGATTAATCACTCCAAAAAAATAGATCAGAAAATTATATATATATAATTCAAACCGATTAATCCTAGAGTGATTGGTTTGGTCCTATAAAAATTTTCTATCGGCCATCAAATTAAATCAGAATGCGTAAATAAAAGTTCATCTAGACGGTCAATATTTTTACGCTTGCTTTTCACCGGAGGAAAAAATTTTTGCAGTGTGTCACAGTTAAGAATCAAACTTTAGATCCCTTAATTATTTGTTGAAAGATTTAACCATCACACCGTTATCCGGGGCTATAAGTACTGTTATTCCACTCACAAGTAGTATTTCATCTTCCAACAAATATCATTTCATCTTGCTGCAAAGTCAGCTTCATCTTCTTCACGTACCCTAGTGTCGTTTTGTCTCTCCCGCTTACTTCTTCCATTTATACTATTGCACATCTTCATATATTTGTATTGGTCGTTTCTTTTACGATATATTTTGTATTGAGTTACCTTTCATTTATGTTGGAACAGTTTTAGATGTATTCTGCATAAGCTCAAGTTCTATAACCATTCTATGGTCATTTAAAGATATATTTAATTTTTCTTTTATCATTTAGTTTTCTACGTCGATGTTGATAGATGCATTTGATAAAGGGTTAAGGATAAAGTTTGTAAACTTATGCAGGTTTCAAGGAATTATCCAATTACATTGGATCTATTTTTATAACTCAAACTCATAATTTATAAGTCACACGGCATCAACGTCACGGTTGCATCAAGCTGGCCTTCACAAGCCAAGATTTATTAAAAAAAACAAGTGTGATAACCTGATAAGAACAACTGGCGTCTACTGTTTATTTACTTGTTATTTAATTTATAATTGTTGTTTGTTTGCTAAGTGAATTTTGTGACACATCAAAGAAAATTACTTTACGACTTTAATTAGTCAACTAAAAGGACCCAAAATAATTAAAAAAAAAAAGTTTCATACGAAATAACAACTGTTAGTGTCCACCCAAGACTTTCATTATTAAACTTAAACCTTGTTAATAAGACAACCTGTCGTTCTGTGAGTATAAGCATCACTATTATAATAACATAATTCATACAATTTGTCATAATCATAATAAATAATTAAGAAAAATGGATTGTAATTTGTAATGCTTTTCTTAAACGAGTAGACTCACTTCTAAAAAAAAATTATAGAACTACCATATCAGTAGCCCTCTAAAGCCTGTCCAGGTCCAGTAAAATATAATTAAATCCCCTATCACGATTTGACCCCTGACTTCTACCGTTATTATCCATACACCCACCAGCTAGCTGAGCCAATCGTGGAACCTCTTAAACTCAATTCTGAGAAGTTTCTCATATTTGACCATAATAAGAAAAAGAGTTTCTTTTCGTTTCTAATAATTTATAAAATCACAATCAGATTCCAAAAAATCTAGCTAGATTACAAAAATCTAAACCCGCAAATGAATGTGAAAGGTGGGGGGATGAAAGTCAGCCATGGATCCCAAGTCTAAGATATATAGCTTTTCCAAGTGTGAAGATGAAGCTACGTCGCGGTGCCACATCTTCATCTTTGCGGAAATTACTTAGTCATTTCCACGATAATTAAGTTTGAAGGAATCACTGCTATAATTAAGTCTATTATTTGGTTATTATATTAAGTTGTTGTATTTTAAGCATCCAATGTTGTTGAAATGGTACTAAATAGTAATATTGGAAATATATCAATTCATTTTATATATAGCTTGTAAGTTCATCTGCAACGTAGCGTTAATGCCGCATTATAGCCACACTATTCATTTAACGCCGCACTACAGATGTTAACTCTGCGTTCATCCGCTTGAACGCGTTCAAGGTCTTGAACGTGTTCAAGCATGCATGGGGTGGGTCAGGGCTGGCTCACCCATGTGTATAATTTTTTTAAAAAAAATGTAAATTTTAAAATTAAAAATTAAATAAAATGGTTAATTTTTTAATGACTATTTTTTAACGGCTAGTTTAAAATTTCATCTATAAATATCCATCCATATATACACATATTTTCATTATAATTCACTACTCTTTCAATTCTACTCTCTAAATATTCTCTCCGTCTATTTTTTTAAAATCTCTATCGTCTTATTTTCTATCTGAAATCGATGAAAGTAATAGGGCATCTTATTTTCTATCTATTTTATTTAATAAATATATTAAAAAATTAATATTATTTTTGAAAAATAATAAAATTATATTTTTAAAAGTAAGATTATATATTATTAAAACTAATAATAATAATTTAAACATTTTAAAATATATTTATTTAATATGATAGAATTTTAAAATGATTAAGTGGATTGTAGAATCCATAAATAATCAATAATCAGTGTTAATATTAAAATGAATGTCGGTGAAAGAAGAATATTGTTATAATAAGTATAGGACAGTTACTCTATATTTTTTAATAAAGTGATGGATGCTATAACAATGTAACATTCTGAATGCCCTAATAGGTAACTCGGGTGGCATTCTTCAAAATTTGATCAATATAAACTTCACGCGGCATGCCAAGTATGAACTTAGCATTCTGATATGTTAAGTCGAGCACTTCGATCAACCTGCTGATTGTCGAGTTCATCCGACATGCCAAGCACTCCAACCCATCGACCAGCCCAGTTGAATCAACTTGTCAAGCACTCGACTCACCAACCTATCGAAGACCTAACCCTTGCCGGGTTGGCAAGACCGATCCCCCTACTTCGGCCAAGTTCCGTTAACTAGGTTCAGCCGACACAAGTGGACATAAACGGATCTGGGACATGATGCCCACTTTCCCATGTGTTCTTCCCCACCTTCTCATGGTCTCCACAAGTGTCCTCCCGTGAAAAAAAGAGCAGGTACATGCTCTTTTTCCTCACTTTTCCTATGTTCATTTTACTTTGTGTTATTTTCTGCAGGAATCGTCACATCACGAGGAGGAGAAAGGTGGAGAAGATTTCAATGTCAGCGTCCTTGATTACAAGGTGAATTTCTACCGTCGCAATGAATTTCCCTACCATATATAACAACTTTATGGCTCTCCAGCATGCATGTTTCTGATCAAAACGATGTATTCCGCAACACGCATTGAACAAGTAAATGGACTCATTGCAAGTCTTCAGATCAAGTTTCACACTGCATTACTCATTGAAAAATGTTCATAAAGTAGGAATATCAGTGGAGTGTTAGTGAGAGGCGGACAGAGCATCAAGGTTTACCGTTATGGAAGTTAATTAGCAGGAGCTCTGAAAAGAAATGATCCATGTGAAAGAGAAAGAACTAGCGAGAAAAATAAAATATGTATGCGTACAATAACCATTATGATATTAATTTTTAAAAATTAACATCACATCTTAATTATGCTAGTTCTTAGTGGTATTAATTTTTAAAAATTAGTACTACGATAATGTTGGTTTTTAAATACTAATACTATAATGGTGTTGGTTTCTAAAAATTAATACCATCGTAGTTTGATTTTTAGAAATTAGCATCATAATTTGAATATCAATACCACTGTTGTGGTGTTGATTTTTTTTTTTAAAAAATAATAAATAATAACATATTTAGACTCTGGAGCATTGTAGAAATTCATTAGAATTAGAATGAGTTCAACTGAAACTCTTTAGGTACATTAGTAGATTTTTGATCGAAATCCATTTATAGACTTAGAGGATTTAGATTTTTTGAAAAGTTGACCTATAATAAAAGAGAGTAATGCAGTAAAGATATTTATGGTGTTCATGTCTGATTTTGGCATCCCTACGATAAGTTATGTATAAGTATGTATCAATTGCCTTAAAAACATAAACTTTGAAAATCATTTGATCATTATTGTTAATGACTTCAAGCTGATATTTCTGGACACATATCGACTTTGGGGCAGTTCAAAAGCATCACTTGGAATGTATCCGATCAAAACTCTCTAAATCTATCAATGAGTTTTAACCAAAATTCATTAATGGAACTAATTAAAACCTATTGATGGAACTAGCGGATTTGAATTTTTGAAAAGTTCATATGTAATGAAAAAAAAATAATATAATGATGGTATTTACGGTGTTTATTTATGGTTTTAACATCCATATAATAAGTTATGTGTAAGTATACGTCAAATGTTTGATTTTAGAAGACATAACTTTTGACTCAGATATCAGAACAAGATGCTCTTTGGTTTGAATCGAAGCTCGTTTAGATATCTATATTTATTACCGGGTGAAACATATAATAGTCCAATTTCAAATTTAAAAAATAACGTTTAAAGTTTTTTCAGATCCATCAAGGGATTTCAATAATTAAAATCATTGATAGACCTAGAGAGTTTCTATCGGATTCATTCTAAATGCTATAGGTTTATAAAGTATCCCAAATATTATATATCTCAAGAGATATCAGCTTGAAGTTCTTAATCCTAATAATCATAACATATTATAGAGATGTTAGAATTAGATATGAACATCATAAATACCTTCCTGTATTATTCTATTCTATTACATATTAACTTTTTAAAAATTTAAATTTCTTAGATTCATGCCAAAACTAAACTCACTGTCGTATGTTGATTTGTAAAAATTCTAATCACAGTAATTATTAATTACATGTATACACGGGGAGGAATAAAAGTTTAATTTAATTGAAGAGTAAAGAGAGGATACAGGAAAAGAAGAAAAAAAAAGTCAACCTTGTCATAAAAATAAAACACTCAAAATGTGCACTTTATAGGCATTCTTAAATTTCCGAGCGGCTCTTGCACAATCCTAAACTTTGGATGCGCAAAAAAAATGAGAAATCGCCAAAGAAAATTGGTAGCTCTGTTTGCATGTAAACCTAGAAATCATCATTAAGAATGGAATTGGAGTGGGAGACCAATCGTCAAAGTGATGTACCATGATAGGGATCTGAACCTCTGCACCCTTCTTTCTTTTCTCCTGCAACACGAGAGAGAGAGAGATGAGGGGAAAAAGGCAAATGGCCCAACAGAAGCAGCAGCAGCAATGGCAGCAGGCTTGTCATCTCCATTATTGTACAGTGCCTCGATCAAAAGTAAATGAATTGGCTCACCATCAACTCTCCTGATGCCTCTTTATCTCTCTCAAATATATGTCATTGTTGAAGTCTTATTCTCTAATCATCTGACGAAATATCATTAGCATAGGCATCTTTAATACAAGTGCCATCGTCAAACGCTTCTCGGTAATGCACGAAGGGACACGAAAACCTCGTTAAGACTGATGATCCCCATCATGCAGAGAAATCAAATCTAGGCTAAGAACAGTCAAATGAAGCTGCATGAATTATGGCGTGGACTTATCTGGCATGCATGCAGGGAGCCAGACAGGGCAGCAAGTCCAGAGTTCAGATAAGTCTCTTTTTTAGTTCATGAATTTAGTTATGGACCACGTTCTATGCCTATGGCATGAAAGGTGAATGCAGGGCTCTTCCTCTTTAGCAAAAGCCCCAAAGTGACAAGGGTCGCTGTCAAAGGCCACCAGTCAAAGTGAGGTCCTAAGTCCAAAGCCTGCTGTATCTACGTGTCCGTACACTTGGAAACTGTCTTGACAACCCTAAAGTCCATCATCGCTTTCGAGTGCTCCACAACCCTATGCAGATCTGCGCTACGCATCTAATCAATCTACAACGCCATTCAACCGTGTCATTAACAGTAAACCGTAAACAAGAGATAATTAACCCAAATTAAATTGAGTTTAAGTTGATTTAAATTTATATAATTTATTTAGATGTTATTAAATTTTTAATTTAAATTTATTTGATTGTTTAAAATTTTTATTTATTAGATTTATTATTCAGTTTGATAATTTAAATTTATTTATTAATTTTAAAAGTTTTATTTATTTATTTAGAATATTGATAAATATTTTATTAATGAATATCATTTGTAAATATTATAAATTTATTTATTTAATTTATTAAGTTATTTAAATTTATTTATTTGATTAATATTAAGTGTATTGAATAAACAGAGTCAAATATTATCGGTGCACGTACTATTTATTTATAATATTATTATTAACTTTATTATTGTTGAAGAATTTATTATCGAGGATATTAGGGAAAAATTACAGAATTAAAATTACACAAAATCAATTCTAACTTATCTTTTGAGATAACCTGAACGAATAATCTCAGGCTGCTAGCAGAGTTGGTTCTGCCAAACTTCCGGTGGTCCGAGTTATAGAGTTGATGCGGTGCATAGCAAAATCTGGAGTCGGTCGTCTAATTGGAAAGAAAAATTGCTGACTAAGATACCAAGGCCTGTGTTTAACGCGGTTTCCTCAAAATAGATTCGTCCTACCTTCGACTGTGCTTCAAGGTTCTCTCGGATCGTCTGTTTCTCATGATACAACGGTAAAACCACACACGCAACCAAACATGGGTTGTTTGTGGTAAACTAAGAATGCACCCGAGTGCTATCACGAGTAGTTCAGCCGAACGATGCACGACTGAGAGAGTTTGTGGGAGAACATAAGTTGACAGAAGTTCGCTTCCTACTCTTCCTCCCTCTTTCTCTTTCGCTTATCTTCTGCTACTCTATATCCTTTCCTCAAGATCTAGTCTCCTTATGTAGAAGCTCTCACTTCGCCTGCAATGAATGACCAAATTATGGCCATTTAATATTGAGTTTAATGTCACCATTAATGAGTTTAATATCTTCATTAATGTTGAGACATTATGGAATCATTATTAATAGATTTAATATCGCCATTAATGTTGAAACGTTACAAAATCACTGGCAAAATGTTGGTTTATTCACTTGGGCAAATCTTGCCTCGACCGATTTGGCATTTAACGTGCGCAGGTCTTACTCACACATGAGCCAACCTTAGTTCAGTACAATTCGGGTCCTAGATTTGCACCCACCCCTGCACACACACATGTGAGAGAGTCTTTCTCCATACTTATGTTTACAACATCAATGCATGTGCCATAATATAAACCAATAATAAAACCAAGAGACTTCTAATATGAGACTAACAACTCATGCACAATAGAATCTCTTCATCTCCACCTCTTTTTTCCATTCACATTTCCAATAATCCCCTATATGAATGGAATACATGGTATGTAATATCATTCAACAGTTGAATCAAGTATATGATAAGCAGATTTTACCCTTTGAACCTTCCCTTGTGAAGATCTATTTGCTTACTGGCTGACAGTAAATATGATGTCATTGAACTATTCTGCCGTCTGTGTAAATATTAACAAATCTCAGCCAAGACTCTCCCTAATACAACTCAGTTCTCATGAGTGTGTTCGTTTTTAGCCATGAACACGCTTGATTATATAAGAAGCTCTAAGAATTGTGTTTCCAATTCTCTTCAAAGCGGCCTCACTTGTTTCTCACATAGGTGATCCCTCAAGAGTAACCATCTACTCTTCTTGATAATTAAAAGTTCATCGGCTTACCCTAGTTCGATTACTCTTTTATTGGATTATCTCCCACAGCGTTAGTCAGTGTAAATTAGTTGTCCATTTGAACCTAGCTCTTGGGATCTTTAGTAAGTATAGGTTGGATGTCCTTTGCACTGATCGCTAACAACGGCATCAAACACATTTCTCGTGATGAACTTGCAACTAACTCTTGATTTAACCATTTAATTAGCAAATCCGCTAGGTTATTTTTTAACTTGACATAGTCAACAGTGATAACTTCCGTTGAGAGTACGTAGTTGTCTAATAGTATCATGTCTACGACGTATATGTCTAGACTTACCATTATACAGATGACTCTATGACCGACCAATTGCTGATTAACTATCGCAATATCTGTAAATTGTCAGGAAAAGTTTTAGTCATCTTAGTATATCTTCTAAGAATTACCATAGTCATTCAACCTCTCCACCACATTTGTCAAGAACTACAAACTCATATTCCATCGTGGATCTGATTATTACCATTTACTTTGAAGATTCCAGGAAATTGCTGCACCTCCCAGAGTGAATACATATCCACTCATAGACTTAAAGTCTTTTATGTCATATATCTAACTCGTATCGCTGTATCTTTCAATCACAGTAGGATATCTCGTATAGTGAAATCCATATTTACGAGTATACCTTAAGTACCTTAGTACTTTTATTATTCCTTTCTAATGTTCAATACAAGAATTACTCGTGTATCTTCTTAGTTTACTTACTACGTAGGCCAAGTCTGGTCATGTATAACTTATCAGGTACATCAAACTTCTAATCACTCGAGAGTACTCTATCTGAGAAATATTTTTACCTCAATTTTTTTGATAGATGTTGACTCATATCTATCAGTGTTCGTGCCAACGTAGTAGCACTCTTAGTGAATTTCTTATGAATTTTGTCCACGTAATGAGACTGACTAAATATAAGTCCTTCTGTCGTTCTAAGAATTTTGATTTCTAGAATCACATTAACTAGGCTCATATCTTTCATGTCAAATCTTGAGTTCAACATATCTTTAGTGAATTTGATTATCTTATCATTATTCCCAATGATAAGTATATCATCTATATATAGGCACAAGATAACATAGTCATTTTCTGTGACTTTTATGTAGACGCATTTATCACACTCATTGAACTTGAATTCACATTCCTTCATAGCATTATCAAATTTCTCATACCATTGCTTTGGTGCTTGTTTTAAGCTATATAATGACTTCATCAATCTACAAACCTTGTTTTCCTGTCCTAACATAGATAACCCTTCAGGTTGTGCTCTATGTAGAATTCCTCTTCTAAATCCCGGTTTAGAAAAGTTATTTTCAGATTATGTACCAACACTTTAGCAAGATACTCTCATATTCGTAAATATTTATAGGATGGTTGTTTTCCATTCCACAACTCATAAGGGCTCTTATCTATCATTTTTCGGGGTACCTTATTTAAAAAGTAATTAGCTGTTAACACAGCTTCCCCCCACATTCTGGCAGTCCAGAGCTCAATAGAAGAGCATTCATCATCTATTTTAGAGTTCGATTCTTCCGCTCAGCAACTCCATTTTGCCGAAGAGTATAAGGAGTTGTTGTTTCTTGTCTGATCTCATGTTCAACACACAACTCAACGAACGGTAATACATATTTATTGTCTCGGTCACTTTGAACCACCTTAATTTTCTTATTAAGTTGGTTTTTAACCTCATTCTTATATAGATCAAATTTCTCTATAGCTTCATTCTTACTTTTGAGAAGATATATATAACAATATTTATGTTATCATCTACAAAAATAATGAAGTATTTATTCCCACTACATGTTAACTTGGTGTACCTTTGAGGTCACACACATTGGTGTGAATTAACCCAAGTGGTTCATTGCTTCTCTCAACATGTTGAAAGGATTACCTTATCATTTTTGCTTCAACACAAATCTCACACTTGTGTTTTGGGTCAAGGTGGAATGTAGGCATGCTTCACATATTTATTAATCTATGTAACACATCATAGTTAATATGTCCTAATCTACCATGCCACAAACATGAAGACTCAAGCATATAAGTGAAAGAGCTTTCATCTTTATTTATCTTAGGCCTAATGGTCATTACATTGAGCTTAAACAACCCATCAAATACATAGTCTCTTCTTACAAACATTCTATTTTTTGATAGTACAACTCTTTCTGACTCAAAAATAATGCAAAAGTCATGTTGCTTAATAGTGACCTGGACACTAGATTCTTCCAAATATACGGAACATACAACACATTGTTCAGAGTAAGGTTCTTACCCGAGGTCATTTTCAGCACCACTTTTTCTTGACACATAATGTCTGAGGTTGCTGAGTTCCCCATGAACAACTTGTCTTCATTGACTTCTTCGAAGTTGTGGAGCAGCTCCTTGTTATAGTACATATGTTTGGTGGCTCCAGTATCTACCGCGGGTTTGAACCGACCAGGTTTAGCTCAGAGACCATAGTACGGAGGTCCTCCATTTCTGGTCCCTCACTCAGGTTGACCTCCTACTTCTTCTTTGGCTTTCTGCACTCTGAAAATTTGTAACTAGCTTGACCACAATTGAAGCACTTCCCAGAGAATTTTTTAATGCCTCCTCTAGGTCCCATCTTAGAAGTCTTTGGATTCTTCCGCTTTGAGTTTTGATCGTACTCGACAACGTTGGCTTTCATAGTAGCTTGAGAGAATAACTTTCTGTCTGAACTCTTGTTGTCTTCTTCGATGCAGACTCTAACAATGAGTTCTTCTACATTTATCTCCTTCCGCTTATACTTCAGATAATTCTTGAAGTCCTTCCAGTCTGGAGGCAACTTCTCAATAATAGCAGCCACCTGAAAGGTTTCACTCAGAACCATCCCTTCTGAGTGGATCTCATGCAAGATCACCTGAAGCTTATGGATTTAGCTGATCACCGTCTTGGAGTCAACCATCTTGTAGTCTAGGAATCGATCCATGATGAACTTCTTGGCTCCTGTATCTTCCATCTTGTACTTCTTGTCCAGGGACTCCCACAACTCTTTAGTCGTTCTCTTCATGCTATACACAGTGTACAGCGAGTTGACAAAGTAGTTGAGGATGTAGTTTCGGTAGAGGAACTCAGAATGAGTTCATGCCTCCGCTGCACTGATGGTCTACACATCAACATCCTCAGCATACTTGGAAGGGTCCTCAGTCAAGAATGGAGCTAGATTGAGTGTGGTCAAGTAGAAAAACATTTTCTGCTACTACCTCTTGAAGTTCAGTCCAGTGAACTTCTCTGACCTTTCCCCATGGTTGATTGGCACAGTTCCAATCGGGGCTGAGGGGTCTTTAATGTGTTGAGTCTGTTGCACCTCAATACTTTGTTCTGAGACCATCTCAACATAATTCGACTATGTTTCAAGATTGTTGGAGAATCTGTTGCTAGAGATATTGGAGAAAAATTACATAATTGAAATTGCACAAAATCAATTCTAACTTATCTGTTGAGATGACCTGAGTGAATAATCTTAGACTGCCAGCGGAGCTAGTTCTGCCAAGCTTTCGGTGGTCCGAGTTACAGAGTTGATGTTGTGCATAGTAGAATATGGAGTCGATCATCGAATCAGAAAGAAAATTCGCTGACTAAGATACTGATGCCTGCATTCAATGCGGTTTCCTTGAAATAAAATCGTCTCACCTTCGGCTGTGCTTTGAGGTTCTCTCGGGTCATCTGTTTCCCAAGATACAACGGTAAAACCATGCACACAACCAAGCACTGGTTGTTTGTGGCGAACTGAGAATGCACCGAGTACTATTAAGAGTAGTTCAGTCGAACGGATGCATAGTTGAGAGAGTTTTGTGGGAGAACACGAGTGAACAGAGATTCACTTCCTACTCTTCCTCTCTCTTTCTCTTATCTTCCGCTACTCTATATCCTTTGCTCAAGATCCAGTCTCCTTATATAAGAGCTCTCACCTTGCCTGCAATGAATAACCAAATTATGGTTATTTAATGCTAGGTTTAATGTCGACATTAATAGATTTAATATTTTTATTAATGTTAAAAAGTTACAGAATAATTATTAATAGATTTAATATCCCCATTAATGCTGAAACGTTACGAAATTATCATTAATGAGTTTAATGCCACCATTAATGTCAAAACGTTACAGAATCACCAATAATTTCATATTAATGTTTCCGTTACCCTCTTGAGCAGGTAGAAAAAAAAGATTCGGTGGCAAAACGTTGATTTATTCACTTAGACAAATTTTGCCTAGATCGGTCCGACATTTGGCGTGCACAGGTCATGCTCGCACACAAGTCAACTTTAGTTCAGTACAATACGAATCCTGGATTTGCACCTACTCCTGCACACCTACATATGAGAGAGTTTATTTTCATATATATATATATATATATATATATATCATAATTTAAACTAATAATAAAATTAAAAAACTTTTAATATAGGACCATCTTCACCTCTCTATTCTATTTATATTTCTAATAATTATCTTGGGTTGATAAAGAATCCTAGAATTGCTAGACAGCAGGTTGATGCAGTGCCGCTCTAGATCTTAAAGTAATGATGTTGAACTTCATTGTAGCATGAAGAGTGGTAAGTAGGTGTCCAGTGCATGCTCAGATTATATTGTAGGTGAACCTACCAGATGATGGCCAGTGACCAGGTGATGGGGTTATATGCGTGCAGGGAATGATAAGACTAGACATCCTGAACAGTGACAAAGTGGCTGCCGGGCATGGCTCAAAGTCTCAGGCTATTATGAGTTTGTTAGTTTTGTTTTCACAGGCGTCTCAAATTATAAATCTTTTAGAGGGTTAACATTCTATTATTTTAGATAGTTCAAGGTATCAGTTAATTTATGATTCTTTTTATGTCAGGTGGAATTTGTGATGCTTAGTTACAATGTGATTAATTAATTTTTTATAATCCAGATATTTAAATTCTTACCCATCCAACTAATCCGGCCAGTCTTCCTCGATTCGTCCCTCGAGTAAATTTAAAAGCACAATTGACTCATTGTCTAACAACGAACGCCTTAAATTATTTATTCATAACAAGTGGGTTGGCTTGAACAAACCAATTAAGTAGCTAAAATAAAACCAGGAACACACTAGATTCAATTAAGGCATCTCCAATATCAATTCCTTAACTAATATAAGAACTCAAATGAAGAACCTACTCCAAAACTACATTACCATTTCATTCTTAAAAAATTCCAAATTCTCTTAGGTCTAAACTAATTCATAGCAGAAATAAAAAACGATACGCACGTACGAACAGCTGAGCTTGCTGCCGCAAGCAACAAATTAACATGTTCATTATCCGAGATATTCTTCCTCTGCATATTCAACTAGTTAATTCTGGCGCTGCTGCAGTCACACTCACCCCTGATTAAGCAAATGCCACAACGCAGGAAACCGGATCGATTTGGCATGGCGGTGCCCTGCCCTGTCCTGCTCTGCTCACCGACAGCACTGCGGGCCGGTGTGTGGGTGCAGTTCCAGAGGTAAAAGAGCAGGAAAGGGAGGTTTTGGGAGTGGGAACCTCGTTGTTTTGTTGCGGTCAACTGCCCCGTGGCTCGCTTCTCTACCATTTTTTTTTTTAATTCGGTTTAATCGATCTTTTTTTAAATAATAGCTTGAAGAATGCATCCTGTTACATGGAAACAAAATTGATGAGCAGCGAGACGTGCATCCACAGTGCCCACCTAGACAGCAACGGGAAGCACCAGCAACCAAACACTCTTTCTACTTAGACGCAAACAAATTGATTAGCTACGTATTACGATATAGCAGCTAGCGGTGGTGCCTGATGGCCGTGCATTATTAGGAGAGGGGAGACCGGTGAGGAGCTCCCTTCCTCCTGCTGCTCAACGACAGCACATTAATCTGGGGGAAGAACCCGCCGCCGCCGCCGCCGCCGCCGGACTCGCTGCCGTTGTACTGCGCCGCAGGGTCTTCCAGGATCGAGTTCGGCGTGAACTGGCCGTCGCCGACGTCCTCGAAGTGGGAGAAGGCGAAATCCGACGCGCTGAACCGGAGTAGTATGCTCGACAAGTCCTCTCCTCGAGACACTACGTGCTCCACCTGCGTCACAATTGCGTCCCTTGATGTCTGCACTGGAAATTAATCGTCGAGCGGAGTTGATTAGTTACCTTGCAGGAGAGGGAGCAAAAGTGGAAGGGCTCCTGGAGGATTCTGTCGCAGCTCAGGCAAATGTTTCCTGAGCCTTTGGAAGGCCGAGACTGAGGCCTTGGCTTCAGAAACACCACTTTGGCACTGTTGATGGTGTAGGGCTGTCAATGCAACCCATGAAACATATAAAAATTTCTCTTAACTGAACTCGTAAAAGCTACTTGATTGATTGATTGATTAATTAATTAATCACCTGCACAAAAGAACAGTCTATAAGCTTCTCGAGATCATCCAATCGAACCACATCGTTGTACACATACCGTCTCACCTGAATTGTAATGCATCTTTAGTTAAAAGATCGCGTTTTGAGTTAAAATTCTGTTCGAGGAAGGAAATTGGTTGTTGAGTTTGAATGAAAAATCTATACAAGATTTGGCTGTCGCGACAGGGGAGACAAGATCTAGAAGGCGATATATTACTGCTATTAATTGCATAGGATTCAAGACTGTACAATTATCCGCGGTGAGGAAAGGATTTACCATGGTGATAAAAATCTGGAGAATTGAAGAGAGGAACAAAAATTACTCTCTGCTTTGGCGGATGGCGTAGTAATGGCAGAGGCGGTAGTGGTGATGATGATAATAATAGTAAAGGAGGTTGCAGAAGAGAGAGACCTGGAGAAGAGGGTGGCTGGAGTGCGCAGGGGCGCAGTGGGGGCAGATGCTGGAGCAGCAATCGAGGCAGAAGATGTTCTTCTCGTTCTTCTTGCGGCTCTCGTGGGCCCCGCACCCGACGAAGAAGCTCTCCTCCACCAGCCTCCCCAGCCACCCCGGCACCGCCGCCCTTCCTCCTCCGTGCTCGCCTCTTCCCATCCTCTGCCTCCTCCTCACTTCGACACGCTTGTCTTTCTGTGAATTGACACCGCAGTAACGTCCCAATTCTCGGCTTTAAGCTCGTAGGAGAAGATCGCGCGTATTGAAGGGGAAGAGTAGCTAAAAGGCGTGGTCTAGTGTAGGCCTGTATTAACGGCCCTCTGCATCTATTTATAGCAGAACAGAGAAAGAGAAACAGAGCAAGGAAAAGAAGAGGAAATAAAAAAAACTATTATTATTATTATTATTGCACTGTACTTCTTCTTTTCCTTTTCCTGTGCTAAAGACTTAAGAGGGTGGGAAACAAAATGGAAAGCTTGAGAAAAGAGATTCGATGCCATTATCATGTTCTTTTTATCGATAGTTTGTGTTTATAAACTTTGGTGGGCACTAAGATCGCCTGAATACTTCAGCTCAACAAGAAGATTCAACTCCAGTGGGGAAGACAATACGATAAGAATAATTGTTGTGGCACGGATGCCTTGGTTGCGAGTGTATTTAACAAAATTTGGTCATTGCAATACTGAAACAGAATGTAGCCACAAATGAAGCAACACGATGCTGCAGTAGTCTGTTTGTGATGGGAATATTATCACACATATGTCGCTAGAAAACAAATGTAGATTTATTTATACACCTTTATGTGAGCGGCTCTCTTATCTACAGGGGGCAAGTCTCTTCTTTCTCATTTAATTACGTATTAGATGGTGTTGATTTATAGCAGCATTAAGGTTGATTTATAGAAATCAACATTACTTGGTATTGATTTGTAGATGGTGCTAATTTATAGAAATTAAGAGCATCTCCAATACAAGATTTTTAAAGAGATTTGTGAAATAAAAAAAAACTAAATAAAAAGTTCTAATCATTATGGATGCAAAGTTTTAAGTTTGCTGTTAAAGAACAGTAGTAAAATTTTAAAGCTATTTTTTTTATTGAAATTTATATAATATGTACGTAGCCATGCAATTACATATTATAAAGTGGATCAGACAAAAATCATTTAAAGTTCTAACTATTGAAGATATTTCAATAGGTTTTTAGAATGTTGATGTGGTATATTGGGATTATAAAAAAAAAACTTTTGTAGAACTTTAACTATTGGAGATGCTCTAACATTACTAAACCAGCACCATACAAGGCTGATTTATAAAAATCAACATCACCTTTGTGCCAACCAGCATCACTTAGTGTTGGTTTGTAGCTTGATGCAGGTTTAGTGGTGTCAACATCAAAGTGATGCTGATTTCTACAAACCAGCATCATCTTGCATACAATCAAAGGAAAAAGTTATTACAGGTAGATGAGAGAGATTAAAAAAAAATAGATTTTGATTGCATCATATCGTAGATCCTAATTAGATTTTAACTCAAACAGCTCTTAATTCAAGCTTGGCTTGAGCTTAGTTCAAACTTAATTAATTTAGATGTTATTAAACTCCCAATTCAAGTTTGTTTGATTGTTTGAAATTTTTACTTGTTTGATTGATTATTGAGCTTGATTCAAACTTATTTATGTATTTTATTTTATATTTTTTTGTTTATTTAGATAAGAGCTGTATTAATGAATATGGTTCGTGAACATTGTTCGCGAACGTTATTCATGAACATTGTTTACAAATGTTGTTCACGAACATTAACGAGCTAAATACATATGTATTTGAGTTTGTTTATTTAGTTTAACGAGTTGTTCAAGCTTGTTTATTTAATTGATCGTATGTATACTAAATGAGCATAAACAAGCTCTTACCAAACCGAACGCCAAGCTTGTTCGCGAACGTTTGGTTTATTTATAGCCCTATGTAGGGTATCATTTTTGTATATATAGAGAGAGTTTCGTCGAACACTCCATGAGCACCTAAAAAAAATTATTTTAAATTTTTTTTACGCTTAATACGATATATATATATATATATATATATATATATATATCTTACTATTTTATTAAAAATCTCACCCCTTTACTAACTTTGGTGAAACCTAAAATGAATTTACGTTAATATCCTTTTATCTATTTACACTAAAAATAATTCCAAGATTTATTAGTAATTCCACAAGCGAAACAATCAGTAATCTAGAGTTCGAGACTCAGTTACGGCGTATTATTATGCATTTTTCTCATCATTAATTTTCTCGGGTTATTTTATATAAAAAAATATATTTCTCTTTAGTCCCACATCTTAGAATTGACAATACTATGATCAAAGAAGTTTCTATAAATATTTTAGACCGACGATGTTAAAAAATATACTTTTCTTAGTTTTTTACTAAAATAAGTATAATATTAAATTAAATTAATTTTTTTACATAGGGAAGCATGTTGATTCTCTAACGTCACTTCTTGAAATTATATTACGCACGCAACGCGTGTGCTGATCACTAGTATATATATATATATATATTATGGACCCCCAAGTCAAGTCAAAATTTAGGAGGGGATCTAATATGGTAGTCAAAGTCAAGGAGAGCAACACTCAAGGCCAGTATGGTCGGTTGTCTCGGTCGAGCGGTCATCCGAGTGAACTCTTGGTCTGGTCGGATCCTAAGTCCCTTAGTATTGATGAAGCTCCGAGCTAAACCAATACCATTAAGAGTAAAATTCTCTTCGTCACTTGGGATAACATGATTACCTACTTCAACTAAGTGATCCAGCCTGTTGGACTATAGCGTCCTTCGGACATATTAGTCACTTGTTCTGATTGGATTCTTTGGCCAAGCAAAGCGGCCAGGTGAAGATTGAGTCCCTGATATCATTCCCCAACCCGACCTGGCCGCTCTTGCAAGCAACATCAAATCGGACTGCAGAAAGGACTCAGTCAATTTGCCAGCTAAGCATATTAAGGGCTCCCTATTCAACATCCCAACATTTCTTCTTGTTATTTTGTGCAACGACTGTCAAAGAATCAAGGGAATATTCCCTGTGACAGCTATATGGCGGAAGCTTCTACGTAGAAATTACGAGTTCATTTCGATAAAGGTGTCAGAGCATCTTTATGGTCTGTCCTTTTTTAGAAACACGTTGAAATTTATGCGCAAACAAACAATAATACTATAAAAGAGGATCTCGACGCAGGTACGCGAGGTTATGTAACTTTATGCACCCATAGCCACTATTTGTTCTACTATTCACTACCTTCATAATAATAAAAAAAACTCTTATCGGTCCCCAGCAAAGTCATTTTTCTTAAATTCTTGACCGTCTACTATGGACCGTCCATTGCGGACCGTTCGCTGTGAACGCTGTCCGTGACTATAGTATCTAGAGTATTAAATAGTATTAAATATAAAAAAAATTCAAATCAGATTTTTTTTTTTTAGTTTAGGCTTTAGAATTTATGGTGCGTAATTTTTTTTTAAGTTTTAGATTTAGGGTTAGCTGTTTAGTATCTAGAGTTTAATATTTAGGATATAGTATTAATTATATGTAACTATTATTATTATTTTAAAATTTAGGATTTGGGATTTGAGGTATAGTATTTAAGTTTTATAATTTTTTTAGCTTTAGGATTTAAGGTTTAGGGTGTTATTTTTTTTTAATTTTATCAGAGTATTTTTTAGCTTGGGGTTAACCCAATTAGATTTTACCTTTGGGGTTCAAAGATTGAGTTATAATATTTAAGTTAAAAAAAATAAAATAAAATAAAATTTAGATGCTCACAAGGTATATAGTATCTAGGGTGCATAATTTTTTATTGTTTTGATTTTTTTGAGCTTTAGGTTTAGAATTTAGGATTTGATATTTAGGATTTAGTGTTTAGGGTATAATATTTAGGGTGCATAGTTTATTTTTTTTTTTATTTTTTTTAAGGTATAGGATTTATAATTTGGGATTTAAGGTATAATATTTGAGGTGCATAATATTTTTTTATCCAAAGTTTAAAAAAGTAAAATAAAAACACAGCTGATATCCTATGTGTGTATAGTCATGCACTGTGCGACACACAGGGTATCAACATTATCTCTCTATATATATATATATATATATATATATATATATAATAACTCAACTCCTAAATTTTAAAATCAAAATTCTAAATGACATATCCACAAGTAACAAAAAATAATAATAAAAAACTCAAATGCACAAATCTACAACAAAATCACTTTGATTAAACTGCAGACCATCCGCTACAGAAGTTGTCTACGACTGTAGTGTTTTTTTTTGTTAATTTTTTAAGCTCCTGGTTATGTCAATAAGATTTTACTTTTAGGGTTTGGATTATAATAGTAAGCATGATTTTTTTTTCAAATTTAAAATTATTTTGAGGTGTGCACGTAAAATATGTAGGATAACTTTACTGTGTCTATATATATAGCAATGTTACCTTAAGAACCTTATCGTGTTCATCCCATGCATATATATAAAAAAAAAATCAGTTTGAAAATTTTTTTATGTTTAAATCTATAACTCAACGTTAAATCTTAAAAGTAAAATTTTATTGGCATAATCAGAAGTTTAAAAAAAAATAAATGAATAGAATGGGCAGGCACAGATGGTAGTTCGCAGCACTCCATCTGCAGTGTAACAGTTATCCAATCCCTAAATTCTAAAGACAAAATTCGATTGGTGTAACCGAAGTCAAAAAATAAATTAAAAATAAAATAAATTCAAATGATATGTTGGGCGCACTTCGTCGGCTCCCGCTTATCAAAATATGTGTGTGTTATAGAAAATATAAAATACATGTGTATAATTTTCTTTTAATGAAAGCACTATGTTATAGATCTTCAGTCTTGAGGATGCCGCAAAGGTTCTATGGCTTAGGTAGTTTACTCTAATTAATTGTTGGTAGGATTTTTAGGGAATCTCTAATGCAAAATTTTTTTGAGAGATTTGTGAAACTAAAAAACTTAACAAAAAAACTCGAACTATTATAGGCTTGAGATTTGAACCTTGAGGTTTGAGTTGAACAGCAATAGTAAAAATTTAAAATTATCTTTTCTCTTGCAATTAATCATGTGGGTGAAGCTAGTAATTAATTAAGAATGAAGTTTGAGATTTAAAATTTATAGGGAAGTTTTTTTAATTGTGGACAGAATAGTAGAATTATATGCCTTTGATATGGTAAATTGAAAAATATATATAAAAAAATCTCATATAGAACTCCATTGAAAATACCCTTATTTGTTGTAAGATTATGTATTAAATATCGATCATAACATAAGACTACTCATTTAGTAACCACTAAGAGTACCTTTTAATGGGGCATCTGGGATAAGTACACCTTTTGCTATAACAAGTATCTCAAGTATACTTTAATGTTTGGACAACCTTAGTACAACTAATGGTTGGAAATGTAAAAAGGAAATGGAGGTAGAAAGGAAGAATACTTAGGACCCTTCAATCGTTAGAATTCTAAATAAATTTTTTTATGATTATAATATGCCACATCAATATTATATTAAAAATATAAAAATATACTATTCTCTTCATTATAAAAAAAATTTCCCTACAACTTTTTTTTTCAATCATACATTATCAAATCATACATCATGTGACAGATACAGGAGCAAATGAGGCATCTCTGAGTCTATTTGAGGAATGGTTCGTAAGAACAGTCGCGGTAGTCATCGTGAATTCTACCACTCCAGGTCAAATATCATTTAACGAAGTGGTATATATATATATATATATAATTTTATTTAAATAAGTTTACTAATTAAATTAATCATAATAATAATAATAATTTGATTAATAAAATGGATTAATTAAAATAATAAATATAAATATATAAAATTTATTTAGAAATTTCTTGAATTTAAATAAATTTTATAGAATATTTTTAGGAGATAATTTTATTGGGATTTGATTAAATCTATTTGAATTAACTAATTAAGTTATGAGTTGATTTTATATAGTTTTAATTAAAACCTAAGTTTTAATTAAAACGGCATCTCGTCGCTCTCTTCACACACCCCATCCGATCAATCCGACACTGCTTTGCTCGCCAATAGCCTACCACCGTGAGTAGCTGCTGGAGAAGAGGACGTGAGTCACTACAATGCTATTTCACCACCATCCGACCCGGCGTCGCTCTACTCGCAGGTAGCTTGTTGCCATCGGAGAAGAGGCCGCTAGCAGCTATCCAAGAAGAGTACGTCATTCCAACCGTTCCGTTCCATTCTTTTGTCATTATAAAGTCCAAGAATGACATCCCAAAGCAAGTCATGTTATTTACTAGAACTTTAAAACAGTGTGAGATACTGAGACGTTCCTATGTCGAAACACCCATTTTGGTCGTTCCACGTCTGTTTCGATGAACCATAGTTTGGGGTCTAGTTTGTGGTCAAAAGTCAAGAGGAGTTGTAAGTCAAAGGGAGTGGAAAGTAAGGCTTGCCCAAAGGGAACCCAACATAGCTCATCCTCTTTAGTTTGTTTAATCGACTCCTTCAGGTTAGTTACCAGACTCCATCAGGTGGGTCATCCAACTCCTTCAACTCAGTTACCAAACTCTATTAGTTAGGTCTTCAGCTCAATTATTGGACTCCATCAACTAGGTCAGCTGACTCTTTTAGCTCGGTTACCAAACTCCATCAGCTAGGGTCATCCGACTCCCTCAGCTCAGCCACCCTGGGTTGGGGCAGCTCGGTCCACCAGACTCCTACTCTATCACCTGACTCTTCCGACTCTGTCCACTAGACCCCTTTAGCTTAGTCACCTAACTCCTCCGACTCAGTTTACTCGACTCCATCAACTTTGTTAGCATGCTCCTTTAGCTCAGCTGCCCTCAGTTTGGGCCTACATCCTACGTGGCTTGTTGAAACGTTTCTCCCGGAAGACATGAGCAACGTTGCAGTTTCTCTCAAACAAAAAATAGTGAAAAGACCCTTAACTTACCACACGTGTCGGGGACCCATAATAAAAATTTGCAACCTTTACCAGCTAACTTGAAGACCAACATTCAATCAAATAATAAACCTCTCAAACATTGTGGTTAAAGAACCATAGTAAAATAAAAAGTCTCATCATACATGAACCACCATAACCAACCTAAACCATAGTTTCAAGATCCAAAGAGTTTGAGCAAAGGAAAAAGGAAAAATAGAGACGCTAACACTTCTCCTCATACATGTAAAGAATGGACTCCACAGAAACAAGAGTCTTCACAGCACTCCTAAAGGTCCTCGGACAGTGTGTCGTAGTACCATCTTGCCTCCTCGTCTACTCCATGTGCATGCGCTCTATAATATCCTTAGAGGTATCTCCCTCACCTGCATCATGTATATCATGAGTCTATAGACCCAGAAAAACATCCCAATATAAAAAATATGACACCCATAAAGAAGAAAGATCAGTAATAAAGCACAGAATGCAAACTTGAATACAAAATAGAGGAAAACACATTAAGTAGAAAAATCTACCCAACTAGTAAAGATGAATATGTCACACATGTGGTAACTATCATTTGAGCCTGTTCATTTGATTCATGATCATAAACATAGAGGTGTCTCTTAGGAGAACCTATAATCATATAGCTGAAGCCAACATACTTTACCATATCAGTCATTAATAGTCATGTTTGGAAGGGCCCTCCCCGGAGCTCATCCTAGAGCACCCATCCCGTACTGCCACCACACATGCACATATCTATCTAAGCATCCCTATATATATACAATGAATCATGACCTACACATATCTTATAAAGTAAACATACATAAACAGTACTTGAACAGGATCATTTCATAAGAAACATAATTTTATTCATTCCATAATCATACGTATCTTAAGGATATAAAGAAGAAACAACTACATGAAATATTACCTTATCGAAAAGAACGATTGTACATTGATCCAAATCTGTCCCAAAATTTAAGATCATCTGAAAGAACCATTCACCACACCGAAAGCCTATCCAAACCAAACCAATTATGTCCAGAATTTGAAAACATCATGAAGAAGCAAGAGCACCCTCGGAATTGAACCAAATTCTACTAAATCTGTCCAAAAGAAATAGAAGTCCGAAGCCATCACAAAGAGCAAGAACCACATTGAATATACACAACATCTGCAGCTATCCAAAAAATCCAAACAACACCGAATTGCATCCACGTAAGATCCACCGCTATTCAAAAGTGTAGAACATCATCGAATGGAATTCACTCAACATCCATAGCTATCTATAGAAATAGAACAAACATCAAATTGATTTCACACAAAATCCGTAGTTATCCGAAGAAGTCAAACAACATTGAATTGCATCCATGCATGATCCACAACTATTCAAAGTAGTAGTACACATCGAATTGCATCCACATGAGATCCACAACAATTCAAAAATAGAACAACATCAAATTTAACCCACACCTTTCAAAGCAGTCTGACATTTCCAAAGCGATATGAAAACAACAAAACATCTTTGATCAAGGCTTAGAACACCAACAATCTATCCAAAACCTTTGGAGGAAATAGGGAAGAGTAAAACATCATCAAATCTATCCGAAGCCTCCTAGAACTCAGCCTAGACCGTACACCGTCAAGGAGAAACCTATCAAAACCTAATTCACTCACAATACCAAACCCATCGTGAAAATATGAGATGATACAGAAAAGAAACAACACGAAAATATCGATTCACCTCTCATGCTACGTCCCAGTATTATAGGCAAGCATAAGGAGTCCCCTAGCTACCTGCCCCTTACCTCATAGATCGCATATCAACAACATAGAGGTGTGCACTTGCCTTTCTCTTCTTTGTGCCTCCGCCGAAAGCCCTTGCCCAGTGCTGTCATGCCGATGGTGATCTACGCTCGATCAAGGTGTCCTCCGTGGAATCGACTGCGTGGTGCAAAGCTTGGCCAGAGTTCCAGGCACGGTGGGAAGCTCCGTCGAGATCGGTGGAGGTGGTGAACAGGGTGGAGGTGTCGGCAATTTAGGGCTACAGTGAAGTATTCAAGTGAAGTTTTTATACGTAGGTTATTACTCTAACTTTGGGTAATTAACTCAATCAACTCCCATCTTAATTGGGTATTATCAAGACTTCCCTCAATATTAATAGTTATATCCCCTTAAAACATGTTGTACATGTTCATTTTAAATTCCGAAAATTTTCTAAAAATTCATAGAAAATTTCTGTAAATTAATTCTTTAATTATCGCTTGTGGGACCTTACAAATCTTGTTGAGTTTCATTGCTCGAGACGACCAAAGTTTTAAGCATGAGGGAGGTAGGGTCCAAGATGTTTCATTGATTGAATGCACAATTAGACAACAAAAGCAAACAAGTACAGAGAACAAGAAGGTTAAGATTGAAACATGTCAAATGCTGAAACTGAATTATTATTGTGATGATTGGGAAGTCTGCTATGATAGAAATCAAAGGTGTTGTTTTGGTTTGAAATCACACAGAATGATTATTGTCTAGTTAACCAAAGATAAGAACTACTTATAGATGAAGTAAAGAGGTTGAAATCAGAACGAAATAGGAGCATATAGTAAGCTACTGCTGGAAACTGCTCACTGTTCTATGTAAAACTACTTTTTGAACATATATTGATTTAGAACTAACAAGGGGCTACTTTGGTGTTAAATAGACCTAGTTTTGGCTCCTTACTGATGCAATATGATGTAACTCTCAGATTTTCATTAACTTCAAAACTAATTTCTAGAAATCAGAGTTGTTTAAGAAATGTAAGAGGCTTAACTAGCTGCTAGATTATTTGGTTATTTATTTATCTAAACAACACTCTTGAAAGTCCAAATCTGAATTTTGAAATCAGATATTCAAATCTGAAACTGTTCCTACATAATTCTTTGCTGATCAACTCTCTTCTTTGAAAAACAATTCATGCAATAGGCATTTAGTCCTATATTTTAGAAATGATGTGAGTGAAGTGCCATTCAATTGAGTGCTAAATGAAACCCACCTTCTAATTCAAAATTTTGAAACAGTAATATGAGGAAACTAAAATACAGAATCAGCTTCAATGCTGTAATTTTTAGAATTTGGTAAACTGATATGGGTAGAAATGATAGGCTGATTTGGGAAATAGAAGTTGAAGTCTTAGAGATTGGTTGTTAATAGGAATAACTTTCATGTAAATGCTGCAATAGTTGCTAAATTTTGGAAAGAAAAAAAAAATACAGAATCTAATTCTAGCAATTTTTCTCAATAATTCCAGAATTCAGAATAGAAATCTACAATTTTTTGTGTATTGGGCAGGAAGTTCAAAGAAGAAAAGAGGGAAGTATGACCGAAATTCATCTATATAGCATTTTTTTGTATCCATGTCTTCCACTATAACTTTGAATTTTATTCTCCTTATCTCTTTTCTTACATACAAACTCTCATTGTATTTGATTCATGCTTTCTTTTTTATCATTATAAACCTTCATAATTGTGTATTCTAATGACTAGGTTACTGGTAAAGAGTAGACAATAAGTAAGCATATGGTAGTGGATGAACATGAGTAGCTTGAGTGTACTCTACGATTACATAAATTTAAGATTAGGATTGAGAGTCATCAAAAATTTTCTTGTGAGGATTAGTTTATTGATATCATTCTCAGTTTATTCAAGATGGATTGAAGTCATTATGTTGTTAACCAAGGTAAGAATTGAAACCATGAATGTTTGAATTATTGGAACTTGACAATCCTAGGTAACTTTCTTTCATTATCTTCTAAATATGATTGAGAATAGTTAGAGGGGTACAACATTAGTTATTTATTTTATTTTATTTACTTACACTAGATGTGCAAGAATAAGTATGGAGGATTTGATAACTCATTTATTTGACACACAAAAGGAATTGAACTCCTGAAGAAGTATTCGATGCATTTACTAAGGTGTTGCCTATCCCTAATGTAAAATACTGAATCGAATAATAAGGTTTAATGGACGAATAAACTTGACATAATTTTTAGAAATTTTTAAGAATTTTTTGGGAATTTTTCGGAACTCGTATGACGTATTTTAAGGGGATGAATTTATAGGCTTGGGAAAAATATGTTTGGAATACCCAAAAATGGGAGTTGATTGAGAAATTAACCTTAGGTTTAATTAAAGATACCTAAGTTAATAAAAATCTCATTTTTATTTCCTTGCCTTAATCCCGATGTCTTCCCCTAAGCTCTCGCCGATGCCTCCTCCCCTCTCTGCGCCGGCTCTCTTCGTCTTCCCCAATCGACCCGTCGCCCTTGCACCGCCTCGCGACGCCTCTGCTTCCTCGCTGATAAAATCATCAACCAAGGGAAGTCTCGAGCCCTTCCCCTTGAGAAATCCCCTTCCTCTCGCCTCTACCCTGATTCCCCTCTTCCACTCCTCTGGTCGATCGAGATCTCTCCACCGCCGCCTCCTTGGTCGGCCACCGTTTAGTGCCGAGCCTTCCTCTCCCGAAGCTCTCAGTTTCTCCTCACCTCACACCACCGATCCGTGCCCTAGCTCGCTGAATCGCCACTCTGCACCAGTCATCTCCGGCTAAGAGAGGGAGATCCGAGCCATAGATTGGCCGGAGTAGGTTGTGATTCAGCTTCCAGAAGGTTACTTCATCCTACTGGTCAGATATCGAGCTACTACCGATGATCTTTTCTTTGTTGATCTCAACAACCGTTAGATCTAACCGCTAGAGAGGGAACCACAAATTTGGTAAGTCCGCTAGTTTGGGTTTTAGATTCTTAGAGATTAGGGTTTGATCTCATTAAGGGAAATTGTCCAACTGTGATGGATGTCCTAGCAGTGGCTTCTGGGTAATGTCGGCCACAAGTTTTTGGTAGCAACATCTTCTGGCAAGCAATTTTTGGCAGCTGCTCTACCTGGCTGTGGATCAACAGGAGAGGCTTTGTGTTGAGGGTAAGGAGTTAGGAATTTGTTTCTTGCTGTAGCTTAAATCCGAATTAATGTTGGTATGGTTAGGGATAGCTGGTCATGTAGTTTCAGTATATTGAGGTTAAGATGTTAGATCTAATCTAAGCTTTGGGATAGATCCGACTTATTTAGTTAACTGAGATTAATGAATAAATTCATAAGGATAATTAATTATCATATTGATTAGGGTTTTCCCTAACTAGTTTTGGAGATTTTATTTAGCTATTTAATTCATAAGAATTTAGCTAAATAAAATACATTAATACAAGACTCTGTTGAGACAGGATCATGATGTGAAGTTTATTTTGGATACGATCTCCATTTTTGAGGTGGGTACCTTTGAGTTATCTCTTTTGATATTGTCATTCTGATATACGTAGTATGTTATATCTAGTAGTAATTATTGTGTTTATATCTGCTTTGGTATGTCACTACTTGATACCTATAGTATGCTCATATTGTTATTTGTTATGCATTTATACTTATCTCCTTTTGATTCTTGCCAGTGTACTTATGTAGTGACATACAATGCATTGCCGGATACAAGTCTAGCTACTAGATATTACCTGGCATGTGTACCTAGGTTTATTACTTGGCATGTGTACCTAGGTTTATTACTTCGCATGTGTACCTAGATCATTGTTATGGACTCAGTTTTTCTTTTGATACACATTATGAGGAGGCTAGCATTTTCAGGAGTTGCATGCTTTAGTGTCATGTACCATTTTGCATGATTGAATGCCGAGCGATTGTCAACTCTATTATTATTGAGCATATCACCAGTTACATGATCTGCACATACAACTACTCATGGGTTTGTGGTATATCAGACAGGGTGTGTGCAGTTTACTTTGTCAGGGCTCCGTTGGTCCGCTCATGGGTAGTGTGATTGCAGCGTGGTAGCGGACAGGGATCCCTCCTCTTGACTATGACACAGGGAGATAAGAGCTTTGGCTCCCCCACTATGTTTGGGGTAGGAGGATAGGTGTACTTCGACAGCATCCTGTCCACTCGGTCACTCGGGAGTAGTGATGATAGAGTGTACAGTTATCATAGTCCTACCCACTCGACCTCACCATCGCGTGTGAGGTGGCTGACTGACGTCAAGGGTGAGCATGTCATTTGCATCATATGCATGGATTGCATTTATTACTTGTGATTATTGCATTTTGGATGCTGCATTTTTTGTGGTTGCATATGATTGACATGCATATAGGTGACATGAGGTATTTGGTCTAATGACCCTTATATCCGGATAGGAGGTCTTGGTGAGTACAACTTCTCCCCTTGTTCAGTTTTCGTACTTCCTGTTATAGATCAAGATGTTGTACTGCATAATTATTACTGATATCTATATCTTGCTATGCATATCTTCTCGATACCCGCTAAGTTCATTGAACTGACTCCATTGCTTTATTCCTATTTTAGGTTGAAGCCATCAGGAGGTTCCAGTTGTTAGTCCCCACTTCATGTTGAGATGATTTTCTATTTTCGGACTTGTGTTTCCTTGTTTTGTGAACTATAGACTTGTGATGTGTAGTTATTAAACTCGTGTATTTTATATCAAGTTTTTAGTACTCTGCCCATGTTTTTCGTTGCAATTATTTTTCATTGTGGGTGGTGTTTTCCTCATTATAGTGGAGTAGGTTTTTATATTAAATTGCATGGTTGTGAGTCAGCCAGAGGTTGTATTATTATAAATTGTGTGGAATGTTTGTTTATTTTATTGTAGGTCTAGAGATCACATCACATCAGCTTGCTCCTTGGGATAATCAATTTGCTATTATTGCAAACTACCTAGGCACATGAGCCGAGATTGTACGCTGAAGGCTCAGTATTGGCTTCCGAAGTTTCTGTTCAGGGAGGACAGTTCAGTCAGACAGGGACCCAGCAAGGGGGAAAGAAAGCCCAATCTTTGCATCGTCAGCAGAGGACAGCTCCCCTTGTAGTAGTTGTATATGGTATGCACAGACAGGAGTACTCCAGTGCTCTTATGGTATCCCAGAGCTCTATTTCAGGACTTCAGTATCTGACGCAGGGGCAGTATCAGTTGCAGCCTCAGCCACTAGTGCAGTATCAGCTGCAGCCTCAGCCACTGGTTCAGTACCAGTCGCAGCCTCCGCCCCTGGTGCAGTATCAGCTGCAGCCTTAGTCGCTGGTTCAATACCAGTCGTAGCCCCAGCCACCGGTTCAGTATCAGTCACAACCCTCCTATCCATCTCTGGCTCAATATTCGACACCACCTAAGTGGCAGACTCAGGCTCAGGCGCAGCAACCTCTGGTAGTGCTACCACCTCCACCTCCACTATAGACTAGACAAATTCACGCAGTTACCAGAGAGGATGCGCAGCAGGCTGACAGATCCGTTTTCCGCGATACGGTTTTACTTTATGCATTTTCTGCTGATATACTAATTGATAATGATAGTTCGCATTCCTTTATTTCTCGTGCATTTATGAGAGAGATTGGTAGACTACCTATCCTTAGACTGCGACGGCTGACCGTCGCTCTACCGTCTGGTGATGCATTGGACATCACTCAGGAGGTCAGAGGATACCCATTGGACTTCGACACCCATTTTCTCATTATAGATTTATTAGTACTAGAAATGGTTGAGTTCGACATTATCCTTGGCATGGATTGGCTGTCTGCATATCATGCAACAGTTGATTGCCAGACAAGGGTGGTCACATTCTGACCTCCGAACCAACCCTCGTGGGATTTCACTAGCATCAGGGACGACGATATATCAATCATTTCTACGATTCAGGATCAAAAGTTGTTGTCGCATGGCTGTCAGGAATTTCTATTATCTTTGATTAATACTGACGACAGTAGTAGTTCTCAGCTCTTAGACGTTCCATTGGTTCGTGAATATCTGGATGTATTTCCAGATGAGCTACCAGGCTTGCCTCCTTGAATACAAGTGGAGTTTTCTATTGAGCTGATTCCGGGGACTGTGTCGGCATTGAAAGCTCCATACCGTATGACAGCAAAAGAGTTGAACGAGCTAAAGGTCCAACTCCAGGAATTATCTGATAGGGGATTCATTCATCCTAGTGTTCTCCAGGGTTCTCCAGTATTGTTTGTCAAGAAAAAGGATAGTACTATGAGGTTGTGCATTGATTACAAATAGCTGAATACAGTGACCGTCAAAAATAAGTACTCCTTACCACGGATCAAGGATTTGTTTGATTATCTTAGAGGCACATCATGTTAGTGAGAGCCCTAGAGCCAATCATATGATGATTATTGTATGGACTCGATGTATCATATTCCTATATATATAAAGGCATTTCTTTATGGTTATTATACTTGTATTGGTGCCAAATAACTAAGTATAATAGCGTCCTTAAGTAGAAGGTTCTTATCTATATCAATTGATTGGTTGAATCGATAGTGAGATGATATAGAGAACACTACTCTTAATCA
>JBBMJZ010000126.1:2257193-2269212 GCA_037833815.1 Zingiber zerumbet
GGGTTAATTCCCAATTTAGTCGCTCATTATTTGATGTGGTCCTGATTTTGTTCCTCAATTTTTAATTGACCAAATTTAGTCTAATTTTTGAACGTTTTCCCAAATTGATCCTTCCGTCCAAATCCCTGTTAAAATAACTGGAAAGACTTGTTTAATCGGTGGAAGTATGTGTTGCTTTTATTGTTGTGTATTTCCCCAATTTTGGAGATGACCTAGAAATTGCAAGACTCACGCCTTGTTCAGCGATCTCCTTGTTCAGCGATGTAAGCAGAGGTAACATATTCTTGCTGTTGTTGCCATTCTTTCTCCTCTCTGATTCCATTTCACCATTCAACAGGTCTCCCCTCCCCTCCCACCATTTTCTCTTTGTTTATCATTCATTTGTCACCGAGTTTTGTAAGCTTATCATTCATCTGTCACCGAGTTTCGTCAATGATTGATCGCTATAGTCACTTATAGAATTTAATCTCACCGAGTTTCACTTTCTCTCCTTTTCTAGAATAGATTTACTCTTTCCAATGTTCCCACGAGGCTACCCCGATTCAATTCCCATGTTCCAATTTACAAAAGAAAAAAATATGCTAGTTTTTTATGTTATTTTGTTTTCGAAGTGCAAAAGGGAAGCTTTAAAAGTTTGTAGAGTTGGAAGTTTGATCATGACGTCATATACTCCCTCATTAAGCACCGTCAAGTAATTTTGGCTATTATTTTGTTATAGTATTATAGCTTTTGTATTTACATTTAAATTTCTAACCATGGAATATTGACTATATTATGCAGATATAGTTGGACTTGTTAAGGTGACTCATGTTAAAATGGTGAGCCTTTTGAAAATTTTAATCTTTTAATGCAATTTATACTTTTGCTCATTGGAAATAATGTTCTTTTAAATTTATTTCTAATGTAGGGCAAAACATATGTTATATTTATTGGACATAAACCTGGTATTTATGATAGTTGGGCAGAAAACATAATGAAGTGAATAAACTTAGTGGTGCTTCACACAAATCATATTGGAGCAGAGAAGAGACCGAGAAAGATTATGATGCATTTTTAAAGACACGGTCGAAACAGCCCGCAGCTGCTTCATTTGTTTTCGTGACAACAATTCTTTGACTTCAACTTCAAATTCCAGTTCAAGTACAACACCTAATGAATCTAAAAAAATTGCTAAGATACGAGATGCTCAACTGGAGTTAGAACGTGAGAAGATATATGAAAAGATGGATACAATATTTGGATCCATGCACATGTGATGATGATGGAACTTGTTATTGTTACTACTGATCAATTGTGTTATTGGTTAATGTTGTTCTTAGATATTAACCCTTTGTGTTGTATCACTCATTACCAAACTAAATGATCTATTAGTTATGATTTTAATATTTAATGGCCCCTTTTATCTTAGGAAATAAGCAAGTGATATGTTTCTTTTTAAAACTTTTAATTACCATAGAAATAGAATTTTTTTTGTATTTTAAACAAATGAACGAGAAGGCTATGCCATAGGTCTCTCTGCTATAGCATGTGCAAAGTGAGATTATGCTTCTTAATGCATTTAAATAAAATGGGTTTGTATAAAGCTAATGTGCTAGCGTTTTATTGCTTGAATCAAGGAACATAGTCTACGTGTGTTAGAAGATCCATTTTACCTTTATACAAAATAAGGTTGGAAGTAAGCTAATAATGAGTAAGTTCTCCATGCAAAAGCCAATGCAAAGTACTTACGAAAACATATATCCATCATTCCAAAACATAAACTCCAACACTAAAACATCGAACCTAACCAAAACTGCCACTAGTACCAATACACAACAACCACCAGCACCTAAAGTAAAAAAATCCAAAGTTCATAAAACAAGAAATGATCATTTCTTGCTAACAGAAGATTGTGATGAAGTTATTCTCTTCTTCGAGATATTTGGGTCAAACCTAGGATTTGACATTGGTTGAGACATTGATTGAATTTATCTTCTTGAATCACTTGATATCGATCGAAGTTTGGAGATTGTGGTGTAATTTCTACCATCTTTGACAAACATTGGTGTTTAAATGATGGTAGATTGATCCACCTAAATTCATTTAAACAATATGTTTAATAGTTTAATACGTGAAGCAAAAGCATAAAATGAAATTAAGTAAACTTACATTCACATTAGATAAGGTGTTTGAGCTTCCTCCAATCTATATCTCAATTGTACTTGGTCTCTTCACCTGTATTCAATTTTATAAATGTTAACAAAACTTTAAGAAACTATTTTTATAGAATGTTTTTAACTAACTTGTAATTTCTCCCTTGTATTGAGTATCGAATCGATGTTTGTTGGTTGGACATTGCTTTGTTGTGAATTTGCCTCTTGTTGTGTGTTTCTGTCATTTGTACAAGTCCTTTGATTATGACCTAAATGGCCACATCTCTTGCATTTGTTTTATCTATGTAGAGCTTTCAATTTTGTATGACATTTTGCTGAAGGTTCGTCAGGTTCTCTTCTTCTTAATTTGGCCAGTCTTCCAGCTTTATTCTTATTATAAACTAGAGGAAGTGGAGGTGGAAACACACAATTCAGCCATAAATCAGGCTCATTAACCGACATTATTGATCTTGAATAACATTTCTTGTAAGCTTCAGTCTTGTAGTAGAGACTAACAAAAGCCTCAGAGTCTTCGTGTTTACACCAAAGTGCACATGTATGCTTGCATGGAATACCTGCCAAATTCCATTGTCTACAACTACAAGAATCTGTAGAAAGGCCCACCATGTGATGCTCTTGACTGCTTGTTTCCTTAATTTGGAAGTGCATATCATTTGATTTCATAGGAATTAATTTGGCAGCCTCCAAAGATTTTAGCTAAGATAGCTCTTATCCTTGGACAGTTTCTTGTACTCCATTTTTCAGCCTTCTCACGATTTAACTAAAACCGCCGCATCAACAAATTTTTGATTGCTTTAAACATTTCAATTATTGATTTCTCTCTTGCATCCAAAAATCAAACTATAGAAGCACTCACACATATTATTTAGCAATATGTCACATTTGGGGATAGTACTGAAAAATGCCTTACTCCAATGATTCTTATACTTTTTTGCTAAAGACTTGTATGCAATACGATCAATCTCCTTCAACTCCTGCATCCCCTTACAAAATTCATAAACTGTTGCTTCATTTGCAACAACCCACAAAGCATTTGTAATGGCCATGCTTTTATATCCATTGTTTTTCATGTTGCTATGCATGTGTCGTACACAAAATATGTGCTCAACATTCGGAAACAAACTGTCCAAAGTAGGAATCAATCCTTTCTGTTTGTCTAACATAAATGTCCATGCATAATCATTTTCTAAGTTTATGTCAACAACTAACAACCACAAAAATCACATCCAAGTATCTTTTGTTTCTCCCTCAACTAAGGCATAACATATTAGAAATATGTTATTATTTAGATCCAATCCAACAGCTGACAATAATTGTCCACCCGTTTTTTATTTTAGAAAACAATCATCAACATCGATATATCCTCTGCATAGCCCCACAATTCAATCATCCCTAAAATATCCCTATCAACATAGTCAAAATAATCGAATTGTCCGCCGATATATTTTTTGTCATGAAGACTAGATTTCATCTCCCCATTATAATATAGCTTAATTGTAAGGAAATCTGGTTGACCACAACGTCCTAGAAAAATATGCACAATTAATAATTAATAACTCAATAAATTAATGAAAATTATGACATAGTAAATTAGCAAAACATTAAGTACTTCATTTGTGTATATCTTACCATAATTTGGAGTGTGATCCAAGCAAGGTTTACTACGTTGAGTCATTAAATAAGGGCAGAGCAGAGCGAGTGTGATATCAACAAATCTACTTCAATGAGAATAAAAATACTCTACAATGTATGGAAGCTTAGCTTGAGTTCTTCACTAGCTTTTTGTCACTCTGCTTGGAAAAGAAAATAATGGAGTTACATTACCCTTCATATCTTTGAGCATGACTAGAATCATTTACAAATTCAATTTCATTCAAATACAAATTGAGTGAATGAAGTTTATATTTTACTTTACATAATCTTAACAAATGAAGTTTGGAAATGCCATTGTCGGAAACCTTTTGTTTTCTATGTTACAGAATTAGAGGAGCATACCTGTCGTGAAGAGCAAACACACAATAAAAGTTGCCCTAACTTGTCGGAGTTACTCCAAAATCTCCAGTAAGTGTGTACCAAAGGAGGGGTTTTTGATCTAGCTGTACTTACGTAGTTGTATCTGTATGAATGATAAGCTAACATCAAAATAACAAAGAGAGGTGGGAGGGGAGGGGAGGGGAGACCTATTGGAGGGTGAAATGGAAGTAGAGAGGAGAAAGAATGACAATAGTAGCAAAAATACGCTACCTCTCCTTACATCGATGAACAACGTGTGAGTCTCTGCGATTTCTAGGGCAACTCCAGAATTAGGGAAATAGCGCAAGAATAAAAGCAATTGGTCACTTCCACCGGTTAAACAAGTATTCCTGTCTATTTTAACAGGGATTTGGACGGAAGGATTGATTTGGGAAAATGTTCAAAAATTGGAGGACTAAATTTGGTCAATTGAAAAATTAGGGACGAAATCGGGACTACGTCAAATAATGTGGGACTAAATTAAGAATTATCCCAATTAGAAACTATTGAAAACTTTAATATTTCATTCTAACTTTATATCTAACTAATCAATGATAATTTCTATCAATAAATAGACTTCACCAAGATTTTTTAAAATTATTTTGAAATAATTTTCAAAAATAATTTCTAACCATGATCTATGGGTTAAATGTACATGACTTACACATTAATTTTCCTCATGATTGGACTTTACAAAATTCATATGTTTTAGATGAAAATAAAACTCAAGTAGAAACACTAAATCAATACCTTGAGTTTTATTTTAGAATACTTTGGGAGCTAGAGGGAGAGTGATTTGTTTCAACTGATTCGTTAATGATTTGTTGAAGTGGAAAACTCGAAACAATCGCTAACACTCATATTTACTTGGTATTCACCTCCTTAAGGTGACTAAACCAAGGATAAACATAATGCACATATTTCACTATGAAAAATACTCCTTAGAAATAATTCGGAGGTAGAGAAATTTCGTACAAGCTCAGATACAAGAAATGCAAACAAGAAATGCAAACTAGGTTACAAAGAAGTCGAAAACAACTTTACTACATGAACCTTTACTTAGTATGCTTTCTTCTTGCTTAGAATATCCTCTTATGTTGGTGTAATTTTCTCTGGGTTAAGGTTGACCAAATTGACTAAGCTTGAGTTGCCTCAAACTTGAGTCTTGATGTCTAAGTTTTAATATTTGACAATATATGGAGATTGTAGGTGCAATTGTCCATTTGGGGAGATTGGTCAAGGTTGACCAGTTTAATGTAAAAAAGAATCACGTAGGTTAAGGTTGACCGGATACTTGACTAGGAAGTTCTAATTAGAGGTTAGGTAAAGGCAAGTCCAATGGAAAGATTGGCAGAAGATGGAAATCCAAGTGGGTCAGTGTTGACCGAACACTTAGTGTGAAAAGTCTTGGTGAGTGAAGTCAGATAGTTATAAAGCCCTAGTGAGTGAAGTTAGGTAGAAGGAAAATCCTGGTGAGTGAAGTCAGGTGAAAGTCCAAGTGAGTGAAGTTAGGCAGTTGAAAAGTCTTGGTGAGTGAAGCTAGACAATTAGGAAGTCCTGGTGAGTGAAGCCAGACAATGGAAATTGAGATGGGTCAAGGTTGACCAAACATCTGATGTTTGGAAGTCCAAGTGGGTCATGGAGGACCAGACACTTGTCACGAGATTATAAGTCTAACTGGGTCAAGGTTGACCAGACACTTGACATGAGGAGAAAGATCCAAATGGGTTGAAGGATTGACCAAATGCTTGGTGACGAAGTCCAAGCAGGTCAAGGCTAACCAGATGCTAGGTATAGGGGAGTTCCAACATGTCACAGTTGATCGAATATTGGGGTTGAGACCCTAGACTTGAGTTAGTCAATTTAGGATGGGTCAATCGATCAGCTAATCAATTGAACTAGGGCATAATCAATCAGTTGATTGATTGGAAGAGTTTTGCGAGCAATGATAGTCCAATTGATCAGTTGATCAATTGGGACTACGCTAATCAATCAGCTGATCGATTGGAAGCCACTCGCACGAAGAGCACAGTATATTCCCCAATCGATCAACCGATCGATTGGGATACTCCAATCTATCAGTCAATCGATTGGGGTTGATTCTCTCGCAATGACATGAGGAAGCCAGAATCGATTGGGTTTGATTCTCTTGCAATGACACGAGGAAGCCGAAATTGATTGGGGTTGATTCTCTCACAATGACACGAGGAAGCCGGAATCGATTGGTCTTTTGTGAAAGTACAAAAGGTTGTTGAATCGATCAGCCAATTGATCCAGCTGCTCTCAATCGATCAGCTGATCGATTAGGATATGATCGTTGCATAGGTTGTGACTTTTGGACAGCTGAGATTTCTCGGATCTTACATGGCAATTAATTAGAAGTAAGCCAATCGATTGGAAGCCCTAGATCGTGGAGTATAAAGGCGATAGCGAGGTTTAAACGTAGAGTGCTAACACACGATTCTCTCCGCTTCTTCACGCTCATCATCGCTGGTTCTTGAAAGATCTTGGGGACAAGTGTTGTTACACTTCCAAGAGTCAAGAGGCATTCTCTAGCTACATGAGATCAAGTAAGAAGAGGTTTTATTTATATTTGTGTATATTTATTTCTTGTTTTGAGTTGTATGCTTGTGTGAGTGTTGTACAATGTTTCTCCACCTCTGGTTGTTCCGAGAAGGAGGGTTTAGTTAATTCGCTGTGAGACATCTCTAGTGCTTTTAACCAGTCCCTGCGGGATCGATATTATTTTTATTACTGATAACGAAACCGTGCACTTGCGGTTGCGTAATAAGTTTTTGGTGTCGTTGCCGGGGACTGCGTCTATAATATTAGAGATAATCATTTGAGTTAGACTAGACTTTTCTTTTCTTTTACATAGTTGTAACTAGTCTTAGAAATTCTGTTTTCTCAATCTTGTCTTTTATTTATGATTACTTGTCCTATAATTTTTCTTATTGCAATTCAATTCTGCATTTTAATTTTTAGCATTTCAGTTTAGTTTGTCTTTCAAGTAAAGAGAAAATTTTGAGAACTTGAGATCCTATTCTTATATGCGTAGATCTAACTTTGCAGGAAATCTATTACCTCTTGATCCAGAGATTGATATAACTTTTCATAGAAGGAAGATTTTGCAAAGAAATCAAGAAGAACAAGAACATTCTAATATGACAAATAAACCATTGAAAGATTATGCAACACCGTATGCCAGAGGGCTTTGTTCTAGTATCACAAGACCATCTATTAAAGCCAACAATTTTGAGATCAAGCCTGCAATAATCACTATGGTACAATAAAATTAATTTGGAGGCGGACCACACGAAGACCTTAATCAACATCTTAAAATTTTCTATGAAATCTGCAGTACCATGAAGATGAACGGTGTTCTATCAGAAGCAGTGAGATTATTATTATTTGGGTTTTCTTTAAAAGATAGAGTAAAACAATGGTTGAATTCTTTATCAACTAATAGCATAACCACTTGGGAACAATGTGAGCAACAATTCCTTGATAAATTCTATCCTCCAAGTAAGACCACTGATATGAGAAATCTAATTGCAAGCTTCAGACAATCAGACTCAGAATCTTTATTTGAAGCATGAGATAGATACAACAATATGCTCAAACAATGCCCACATGATGGATTGGAAAAATGGCTAGTTCTACATACTTTTTATAACGACATCAACTATCATACTAAGGTGTCTCTAGATTCTGCAGTTGGAGGGACACTTATGGATAAAAGTTTAGATGAGACCGAGGATATTATTGAGAGTGTAGCGCAAAACCATCGTCAATGGGCAACAGAAAGAAGTGGAGGCTATTCCTCTCCAAACCCAGTTAAAGCATTAGGAAAATTTAATGTAGATGCAATCACTTTGACGTCTTCAAAATTAGGTGCTCTTACTAAAAAGCTAGAAAATATGGAAACAAATTCTGCATCAGTTAATGTCATAGTATGTGTTTGTGAAACTTGTGGAAGCTCAGATCATTCTCAAGACTCATGTCCTTTAAGAGCTATTTCTACACAAATTAACCAATTAGAGCAATGTGATGCTATCATGAGTTACAATCAGAAACAGAATAATCCATACTCCAACACATACAACCCTGGTTAGAAGAATCATCTAAATTTCTCTTAAATAAATAACCAAGAACAAGGATCATCCACGGGGGTTAGATCGAGCTATCAGCCTGGACAATAAAGCTATCAACAACAATCTTCTCAAGGCTATCAATTTTCTAAATTGGAGAAAATGATTGAAGAAGTCATTTCCAATCAAAATGAAATGAAGCAAGAGATCCAGCTACTCACTCAAAGAATGGATAATTTAGAGAAGCACCAGAAAATATAAGATAGCTAAATTGCCCAGATAGCTTCATCACCTTCATGAGCACTAGAATAATTTCCAGGAAAACCTGATGTCAATCCAATGGAACGCTGCAATAGAATTGAACTTAGGAGCGGACAGACCTTGGGAGATCCTCAAGTGACTGCTCCAAAAGGGATGAAAATTCAAGAAGAGCTCTCTCCTCCAACACTTGAACCAATTCAGATTCAAGATGAAGAGGAGAGTACCAAGAAGGTTGAAGAGACTCTTCCACTTTACCCTCAAAGTCAAGTAATCCCTTTTCCTCAAAGATTAGTCATGTTGAAAAAAGATGAAGAGTTCGACATATTTCTTAATAAAGTTAAAGATATTTGTGTTGAGGTACCTCTAATAGATGTCATTCAACAAATGCCGAAGTTTGGCAAATTTCTGAAGGACATTATGTCCAACAAAAGAAGAAAAGGAGACATCGAGACTGTAGCTCTTACTAAAGAATGTAGCGCTTTATTTGAGAAGAACACTTCCCTGAAGCTCCAAGATCTAGGAATCTTTTATATACCTTGCACTACAGGAGCTGAATTTATAGAAAAGACTTTTTGTGATTTGGGGGTGAGTGTTAGCCTCATTTCTTACTAAATTTGTAATAAGCTAGGACTCAAAAACTTTAAACTTAGTACCATGGCACTGCAATTAGCTGATCATTCTTGCAGATACCCTATGAGTATTGTGGAATATATGCCGATAGAGGTTAGTGGGGACATTATTCCCACAGATTTTATGGTACTGGATATGGAAGAAGACCAAAAAATTCCAATCATATTGGGAAGACCCTTCCTTGCAACAGCTAGATCAATAATTGATGTGAAAACCCATAAACTTTCATTGGTAATCTGTAAGGAAAGGTTGAAATATGATCTATCTAATTCTTCTAACCATATCTCTTCTTTTCTAGTGAGTATTTACAGTGGGGCAAATGCTTATAAATTTGAGGATTGGAACTTCCATTCTCATGGGAGGCTGTTGGATGAAGAACAAGATCCGGTGAGTATTGGGAGAAGGTCTCTCATTAAAAATAAAAAATACATCTATCCTCCGAGGGCAAGAATGAAGAAAGAAGGAGCACACTCAACCCTAGGAGAGAAATCCGTATCTCCTTGGGTATAGCCATAAAAACAGAGACGGGGTTGAGCTAATGACCTTAAACAAGCGCTTCTTGGGAGGCAACCCAAGGGTTCTTTTATTGGATTTAATTTGAGTTTTCTTTTTCATTAGTTAAAGTTTTTAATCCAATGTTGTTTTTATTTTCAGGTTAAATATAACTTCCATGAGCTGACCATGATTATTTTATGGGCATAGAGGCATTGGAGAAGTCAAAAAGAAGGAAGTGTATCATTTTTTTGTCTTAACAGAGCCTAGTCGTGTACTGTACATGACTGTGTGGCACTTACAGAGAGGAAAAAGCAGCTGGTCATGTGACTCACACTAGTCATGTGAGTTTACCCGAGAAAAAGAAGGACAAGACCGTGAGACTTCGCACGACCGTGTGAAAATTCCAGAGGAGAAGAAGAAGGTGGCTGTGTGTGCTACACGACCGTGTGAGGCCAACATAAAAGCAAAAGAACCCGACCGTGTAACACACATGGCCATGTGAACAAAGCCAAGAGGGAGCATGCATTACCCGTGCCATTTGGCACGACCATGTAGATCTGGCCGTGAGGAGGACTGCTTGGGCCGTGTAGATCGACATGGCCGTGCGAAGCACCTTTACCTGGCCGTGTCTATAAGACACGACCATGTCAAGGCCGTGTTGGCCACACCCCCAAGCATATTTCTCTTTCCCTAACTTATCTTATCTACATTTTCTCTTCTCTATTTCTCAAATCTAGATCTCCCACTCATTCCTCTTCATAAACAAAATTTAGATTTAGATCTAAATAGAAATTCTTCTCCTCCACCTTCAAGATCTACAACCTCCTTAAATAAGATCTTCGTTTTTAGGATCTACCTTCTCAAGATCTTACTTCTACAACCAAACACTCTTTCCTTCTTGGAACTTGACATCATGTCTAACCTTTTGAAGAAGCTTCAAAAAGGAAGAGGTGGTTCAAGCCGAGAAAAAAAACCATCAAAGGAAAAGGGAAAGGAGAAAATCATAAAGGGTAAAGGCAAATGGAGGGCACACGACGAAGGTAACGAGATTGAATTCAATATTATTTTTAGAAATGAGGATCATAAAGCTAGATTTGATATTCTTGTCACAAGGAAGGTTGTGTGTACACGATACATGGACCCAACTATTTTAACATTTTAGGGATTAGAAATGATATAGATTGGATGATTAGTTCTCTAAATTGGGATGATATTATGTACACACATCTTCCTACATACCCTGGAATTATACTTGAATTCTTGAGCTCATTAGATGTCCACTATTCGAATGAAGATGATTATATTGGCAAGATTAATTTTAGACTAATGAATCAAGAATTTCAATGCATATTTAGTGACTTCAATAGTTGTTTTGGTTTGTCTACTAGCGACTCTTGCAGGTTTGACCCTAGATTTAATTGGAATAATTTTTTGAAATTCAATCACCATATTGGATCAACCTTATGAGCCTTCTAGAACTAAAGATTCCCATATGCAAAACTCCATCTTTAGATACTTACACTGAGTTATGAGTAAAACTATTTTTGGTAGAGGGGAAAGTGATGGAATTGTTAGGAAAGTGGAACTTTATGCTCTATGTGCTATGTTACATAAGGTTGACTTTGATTTTGGTTTTCATTTTTTGCAAAATCTAGTGAGAGCTGGGAAAGCACCCTCAGGATTGATTGTCTTTGATGGATTGATTACCCAAATAGCTATAAATCTAGGTTGTGATCTACATGAGTTAGAAATCATTCATGGCAATGACATGATCGATATTGATGCATATCTTCCCATAAAAATGATTTACCGGGATGAAAATGGTTTTGCCTTTCCTAAGAAGGATGGGTTTTCATTACTCCTTCCTTATCCCAAGCGGACCTCTTTTCACAACCCAGCTAATTGTGCGATCACTGATTTAGATCCCGAGAATGTCCTTTCCTTGTCTGTAGACACCAAACCCCACCTTGAGCCCTCATCATCTAGACACCCGTAGCCATCCAGACATCAGCAATATGGTATGAGCCACTCCAAATTTAATTTTTCTGATTTCCGCGGCTCTCTAGACTCGCTTCATGAGAAGCAAGAGGCCCAATGAGTAATGTTGGAGGGCTGCTTCAGCTTGTCTGATGACCAATATAGAGAGGTGTAAGATCATTTTCAGTTCACGAGAAATTTTTAGGGTCATGTGGCTAAATTTGTCCAGGATTATGATACAGATCAAGCTAAAATGAGAATTCATGGAGGGAATGAATGTTACGCATCAACAAGTTGACGCCCTCTACGAATATCATAGGATCCTGAGCGAGACTCCTGGCTTTCCCAGTTTCCCTGTTGGTCGACCATGTAGACCTCCATTTCCCCTCCCTCCTGCAC
>JBBMJZ010000126.1:2270812-2283313 GCA_037833815.1 Zingiber zerumbet
GCATTAACATTGTCCCTGAATGTTAATACTTGACTAGGAATGATTAAGAGTAGTGTTCCCTATATCATCTCACTATCAATTCAACCAATCAATTGATATAGGTAAAACCTTCTACTCATGGACGCTATTATACTTAGTTATTTGGCACCAATACATGTAAGTATAATAACCAAAACAAATGCCTTTATTTTATATATAAGAATATGATACAACGAGTCCATACAACAATCATCAAATGATTGGCTCTAGGGCTCTAACTAACAGGAGGCACCTTGGATATCCTTGAAGGTGCCTTCAGATGGATAAACAACACAAATTGTAGATGTTATCGAGTTCGAGGATGGATGGATAACATCTATAGATAGAGGTGCCTTGAATGGTGTTGGAGGCACATTCAACAACATATAAAAGTAGTATTTGAATAGCTCTTCAAACAGAACTTCAATTAATGATCTCTCTCTTACACACTGCTCTAAAGACAAATCTAAGAAGCCATAATGCTTCTCTGACGATTGAAAGCTCGCATCTCCAACTCTCTTGTCATTGGTATAATTTTAGTTTATAGAATTTAAACTATTATTCCATTTTACTTTCGTTGTAATTCTCTAAATTATTAGTAAATTATCCACCAAAAGTGATCATTGATTGCGGGCCTTGGAGTAGGAGTCGTCACAGGCTCCGAACCAAATAAAATCAACTTATGTTAATTGTCTTTTATTTATGATACTTTTATTCTGTGTTTTTTGAAAAATATGAAAAATCCATAAGCAATATTCACCCACCCTCTAGTGCTTTTGATCATACAAGTGGAGCCATCTTTCAAGAAAGAACTGAAAGTTGTGATGTTGTTGGATTACTCAAAGAAAGGTTCTAAGAGGAAGTCAAAACTCAAGCTAAAGGAATGAAGAAACTAGAGAAGAAACTATAAGATTTATCTTATGTCCATGAAGGAGAAGAAGATATTTGATACCCTGTCTGCTATTGGTATCTTCATTATTTAATGTCATACTATTTCCTCATATTCTTAGGTATTGGATATCAAGTATGTCTCACACACATGTAATGTGACATATAGAGGCTAAGGAATAGTAGAAGACTAGTCAAAGGAGAAAGAAATTTATGATTTGGTAGTGGGACAAAAGTTACAACTATAGCAATATGAACTTATTTGTTAAAACACACTAGTTGACTAGTTTTGGAATTGGATAATTATTATTATGTTATCTTTTAAATAAAGAATATTATTTCTATTTCTTGCTTAAATAGAAAAGACTTTCATTTGAATTTTAATAATAATTGATGTTATATAACTTTGAATGATATTCTTTATGGAATTAAAATATTATGCAATGATATCTATATGTTAGATATATCCAATGATGTATTCAATATCAAAATGAATAGCAAACATGCTAAACAAGATGATCAGTTAACTTCCTATACGTTGCATTATCGCCTTGGCCATATATGTAAGAAATGCATGTTCAAACTACACAAGTGTGGAATTTTAGAATCATTTGAATTAGATTCATTTGATACATGTTTCATACTTAAAAGACAAGATGACTAAATTACCTTTTAAGAGAAAAGTTGAATGAGAGAATGATATACTAGTCCTTACACATATCGATGTTTGTGGACCCATGTCTACTCAAGTACGACGATGTTATAGCTACTTTATTACCTTTGTTGATGATCATTGATGATTTAGGTATGTGTATCTATTGAGATACAAATCTAAGGCTTTTGAAAATTTTAAAAAATTCAGAAATAGAGTTGAGAAACAACTTGGAAAAAATATTAAAATACTTCAATCAGATAGAGGAGGTGAATACCTAAGCCAAGAGTTTCAGGATTATCTCAGAGCCAATAACATATTATTTCAATTGACTCCACCATATACATCACAACATAATGGTGTGTCAGAGAGATGAAACCAAATCTTGTTGGACATAGTCAGGTTAATAATGAATCATACAAATCTTCCTAAATTCTTTTGGAGTTATGCACTTGATACATCTGTTTACTTGCTAAATAAAGTTCCTACTAAAGTAGTCTTTACTACTCTATATGAGATATGGACTGCTAAGAAACCTCATTTGTATTATTTGAAGATATGAGGTTGTCCTGCTTATGTAAAGAGAATTGTATCAGACAAACTATATACTAAGTTTGATAAGTTTCAATTTATTAGTTACCCTAAGGAAACTAAGAGTACAAATTCTATCATCCTATGGAACAAAATGTGTTTATTGTAATGCATATTGTATTCCTAGAGAAAAAGTTTCTCTTGTAAGAAAAGTGGGAGTGAGGATGAACTTGGGATAGTTCAAGACACTCCAATAGACACTGAAGAGACACTTAATTAGGAACCATAGCCGATTACTCATAATAATGAAGTAGCAGTTGAACCTATTGTTATACCACCTCTTCGTAGATCTACTAGGGCATGTCTAATTCTCGAGAGATATGGATTTCTTATAAGTGAATTAAAAGACGTGTTACTCATGGAGGATGAGGAGTGAAAATGGCTAATTTGTCGTGAATTTGTATCAAATAATCTACCGAACCCTCTAAGCTAATGAAGCATAGGGAATGGCTCAGATTGTCTCTCTCAAGGAATGTAAATATTGATTGAATCTTAGGATCGATTTATTAGAATTAGGGTTTTGGATTTTCAATTCTAAATCTAACAAATGAAATAGAAAACAAGTATAAAATTTAATCTAATAATATGAATAACCTCTTATCTACCCATTAATAGTGTCCTCACAATGTATTGCCACTCTACGCTATGATTTCACCATAAAGGGAGCTAAACTAAGGAATGAAATATCAAAACATTTAATGAAACTAAATTTAGTGTAATAAAAGGAATCCTATCTATCTATTAATCATGATTCTACAATATATTGTCATTGTATACAATGGATTACACCATTAACAGATTCAAACAGATTGGAACTAAATAAGAGCAAACAAGAACAAGACAAGATTAAAGAAAACAATTCAGATTCTTGCAACCGGATAACATCAAAATAGATTTAGTTTCATATCTCCATCAGTGGAGCTAACAAGCATTCAGATGAACATATAGAAATAAATCAAAGCTTCATCCAATCTCAGCTAACTCATATCTATAGAATTAAGCAGTAAAATGGAATAAACTAAACTAGAAATTACAGTAACAAAAATGTAGAAATAAAGATAGAAATATGAGGGAGGAATGATAAAGCAAAATGAGCTGGGAATCCCGAGCACTCTCTGATCAATGAAGAATTGATCAATTTAGATGATCGATTCTTTTCCAATGACAACATCAGTGTCAAACTTAGAAGTACCGAAAATAGTAGCAGTAATCGGGAACTAATGGAGATAGAAGTAAACACTCCTATTGCTGAAAGACGAAGGAACTAGATCAAATCTGCAAGCTTCTCCTCTTCTCCTCCTCTTCTTCTTCTCACAAAGTCGTAGTAGAATTGGCATTCAGATTGTTGAGGTGGTGTCGCCGGCTGGTGACAGGTGGATGATGATTGGAGGAAGGGACACCCTTGACCTCTCTTGACCGCCAGCAGTGGATCAAAAGGAAGAGGATCACCGAAGAGAATCACACCCCTATTTCTTGATGCAAGAACTGTAGCAATTGATGATCAAAGAGGAACACTGTAGCTTCTCATTAATTCAGATATAAGATTTGATTCAACTGCTAAGATTTCTCTAAATTGATTCAATGGTGGAAGTTGTTCCAAATATGATCCAAAGGTGTTGATCTTCATCAAGGGTCCTAATAAACTTCTCCATTCTGTTGGATAGGTCGGATCTTTAATGTATGGCTTAGATCTACTCCATACATGGATTGACGATGCAGATTACTTCATGGCTTGATCTCTTCAATCATCCCTAGATTTGAACCCAAATTTGGTAAAATCTAATCAAGTCCTTGGCCCCTTTGATCACCTATAAAGACCACATTCAAATGTTAGTCATAATTCCACAAATAAGAGATAATTTGCATTAAAACCTAAAATGAATCCAAACTCTTAATATGTGATATAAATGTAGATGTAAGTACACAATCAACTCAAAAATATGAGAATAGGATCCTAAATAATACAATAAAATGACTGTTATCAAATCCCCCACACTTATTATTGTTCGTCCCGAACAAGCAAACTAAATAGAAGAAAACAAACTAAAAATCCTCTCTCTAATATTTTCCTAGCAATACCTAGAAGATGATAAAAGGTAATTGACCAAGGCCATCTAAAGATCATAAACAATTATGAATTCAATCCAAACATTAATCAGTAGGTATGGTGGTTTTGATCCAATTGAAAAACTAAGCAACGATGCAATCTCACAATGTATTCCCTATTATAACTCTCACACTCAAATATGTATAAATGGAACTCACTCAATGTCACTCACAGCATTTCACTTCCATAGGCTTGCTTATTTTTTATTTCTCCATCACTATAAAAACATAATACACATGAATTAAAAGGATTTATTAGGAATTGATAAGGAAATAAGAGAATAAGCAAAAGACTAAATAAGAAATAGAAGAATCAATGAATGAAAATTGAGAGCATTGGATTGATAAACCTGATGAGTTAACCAATTTGATGTGAAAAAAGATGAATATCATTTGTCCATGATTAAACAAGAGGTTAAGCTAAGATCTTCTTTAATTCTGAACATTTTAGCTACACATTAAAGTATGTAGACTAAGCTCAATCTCCCTCAATAATTCAGGAACAGTCTGTAGTTTGGATTGGAGCTACTAGCTACACAAGTTAAAACATATTGCAAGTTCAAACATTTTGATCCAGCATCTGAACTCCATAGATCAGGAAATGTATTACTGATATGCTCTTGTAGATTTTGCAACTAACACCTTATTTCTAGCAGAAACTCTTTGAGTTTGCCACATTATGATAGAGAGGGAATATCTGAATCATCTCTACCTTTGAATGTGGAACCTTGTTCAAGATATCAATTTCTAGGATCTAATTCTAGAATTCTAAACTCACTCCAGTATTAGCTATCAAAATCTAAATCTAATTTACTCTTACTGAAATCTAGAATTGAAATTTCAAAGTGATACAAACTCAAGTTATAAAGATTTCATCTTAAAAAGAAGTATCATTTGGTGCTGCAATGATCAAATACTAAATTCACAACAATATTGGTCGGTAGACAAATAATAAATTGGCACCAAACAAGATTTTCCTTTTAGTATTCCTATGCAAAACTGCAACATTCACATCCCACATTTCTAGCCAAAATCTCTTTGTATATTAAGTTGACTTCATTAACATGTCAAAATTCAACAACTCAACCTTTTGACGTTTGGTCTCAATCCAATCATTGATTACGTACTTCGGTACGGAGTTGGTCAATCTAATGTTTGGATTCTGAACTTCCAGATTTCAGCTTCCTCTTGAACCAACACAACTTGATGAGTTGATTGCTATGGCGGCATAGGTTTTGTTTTCGAGGAAGCCTTTAAGATGATATCAATCTTTACATTTTAGGAATTCAACCCCCATGCCAAAAGGAATTCAAAAATGAAACTAATTTTTTAGATTCTATTTTTTTAGACTACATTTCCAAAATTCTTTTGCGGCTAATGTTGTTCTAATTCAACCTTAAAGCCTTATTGCCACACTTTAGTTTCCATATGATTTTGTAGATTATACACTATAAGATTATTGTTTTTTTCCCCAAAAAGCAGGTACTTGTTGTGTTTACAATAGATCCCAATATTCTTCCTTCTTATTGCTTCAATGATTAGAAAGTTACCACCAAGAATTCAATAAATGAAGGATCCAACTGAATTCTGTAGTAACCAGCAGCTTTCTAGTAGCACTCTAAGGTTAAAGTTTCCCTTTGAATTGATATGCATCTCAGTTTACTTAGTGCAGTGGTATTAGAACATTGGATTTAATGCAATTTAGCTTACAGGAACCAGATTTTAATTCAAGCACCAGAAACATCTGCATTTAGAGTTAGAATCCCATTTTAGAACTTCCAAAATTGAGGTTGGTTCATGAAATCTATAGCTTAAGACTTTAGTCTCAAAATTTGAATTTCAAGGTAATTTCAACTTAAGTTATAAAGAATCCATCTTGGAGAAGGATGTCATTTGGCACTGAAGTGATAGGTGCCTCAATTAAATTAGTTGCTAGTAAGTAAACAACAATCAAATTTGGCACAATAGTTCAGAATTCATTCCAAACAAATCTACAACTCTTATCTAAATTGCATTTAGATTGCTTCTAATTAAAGCGACCTCCCAATTCTTCTCAAATTACTTGAAAACTTGTTTGTTGTAATTCAAATGGAGGGGTTTCTGATTCTAAAAATAGCTTCTGTGATTTCAACTATTGTTTCCTTAAACACCTCAAACAATTCCAAGAATTCCTAGTTACTGCCTGGTATCAACTTCCAACATCTTGCTCATGTTCAGATAATTCCTACACCAGCAACATCCTCTAAACTTCTTCCTATATGTTTTTAGAAAGCAACCTCCTGGACCCCTGTATTTCCAAAACTATCTTCCAGAATTTGTTTTAGTGTTCTAATTTCAATCAAAAACCTGTAAATTTTTCTATAATGCTCAGAACTCAGCTCCTGTTCTTCTCTTTCTCTGGTTCTTCCCATGTGTGATAAATATATCACGTGCTAATAAGGTAGCCCTTCAGCTTCCAATAATTTGGTCCATCAACAGTATTAGTATTCACCCTAGTACTAATTATGAGATAATTGTAAAGGGCTCATTTTTTTATCATATTTTGTTATTAATAAAGGCAAAGTTGGTTATTATATTTATTTCAGTTCAGTGTCGATTGAATAAATATAATAATGTCCTTGGGTAGTAGGTTCTTATCTATAACATATCAATTGGTTGAATTGATAGTGACATATTGTAGATATACATGGAACACTACTCTTAACTATTCCTAGTCAGGCATTAATATGCAAGGACAATATTAATATGTTAAGACTAGCATGTAGGTCAACGAATGACTTAATCTCACAAGTCGTGGATATGAGATATCAGGTTGGCATATGAGTATATATTAGAGAATATATACTGAATGACCCGCCATGAGAATATTTCATGGATCATTATATGAGTGTCAAAAATATTCTCATGTGACTATTGGTATGAATAGTCCTTAGACCTGAAGTCACTACGGTTCCCTACATAAAGAGTTGTGTACTTTGGTATCGGCAAACATCACTTGTAACAAGGTGGATAATAAAGTCAATCATTGGGTATGCAATGAATTATGCAGAGGGATGTGAGTGATGTAGATGAGATCTATTCCTTCCATATGATGAAAGCGATATTTGTGGACCCCTTGATTAGTAGGACACAAGAAAGCATGACCATGCACAAATGAGTCAATACAAGATATTGAACTTATTTGATTGAGTATGTCTACTTAGAGATCAAGAAACATAAAGGTTGATAAGAGGATGATACAGTCTATGCCTCATTGATCAATCTAGATATTAAGGATAGAGGGACCAAGTCATATAAGATAATAGCCACAGACAGGTTAGGTCAGATCTCGACTTTCTCATCACTTAGGTAGAAATGATGCCTTGCTAGATGTCACTCATTGCTCATGTATCTAAATGTTGATTTGGAAACATTGCTAACATTACGAGAACCTATTTGGTCACACACAAAGAACAAGTTAATTTGGAGATAGATGCATATGATGGATCATTGGATTAAATCTAATCCAAAGTAGACTCATTGAGTTAGACTCAATTGGATCCAATTATTGGATTGAGTCAAATTTGAATTAGATTCATGGAGCCAATTTGGACTTATGTTCATGGAGCCAATTTAGATTGATATGGTTCAATGAGTTAGACTTATTGGGTGATGGTTTAATGAGTTAGACTCATCGGGTGAATTTGAGTTCACCAAGGAAGATGAATAGTCACCAAGGAAGATGAATAGTCAATTTTGAATCATTGGATTGAATGGTCAATTTTGAGCTATTGGATTGGAAGATGAAAGGGCAAAATCCTTTGGTATTCATGAGATGGATATAAATGAAAATTATGGATGCTAATTTTCATGATTAGATGAAAACTTTTCTTCTTCTTCTTCCTTCTTCCTCATCTTGGCCAAAAATCAACCTTGTGGTTGCTAGCACAATCAAAGATCGTTAGTTTCTCCACTTTGTTGTTTGTGAGACAAATGAGAAGCTTGTTCGTGTGGATACCGTTAGAGGCGCGAACGCTTTATTGTGTTGAGATGCTAGCTGTTGAGAGATCGTGTGCACGCACCAAAGGTATAACTATCATGAAACTTGGTATAGATGCTTTTTCTTCTTCCCTTCGCATGGATCCTTTTGATAAGGAACTAGATGTTTTCCACTGTGCTTTCATGTGTTTAGCACCCTAGTCTAAGTGTGCAGAAACTTAGGAACACAAGAAGTCGAGCGGAAGATGCAACTAGCGAGAAGGATGGTATGGGAAGGGAGTCGACGAGCTTAGTGCATCCAAATGACAAGGTGCTGCAAAATAGTACATCGGCTGACGAGAAGGACGCGCGTGACGGTCTAAGAGTTGAAAAGCCGAGGAGGAAGGCTGCTCGAGGAGAAGGCCAGAGTTGGGTTCGAGTGAGCTCAATTCCAGATGGCCGGAGCATCACCCAAGCGAGCGGAGTGAAAAATGGTTAACAAGGGAAGTTAACCATTTTTAGATGAATAGTGTTGAAGGCACCTTCAAAGGCTTGGAAGGCACCTTCCATAAACAATATCAAAGGTGCCTTCAAAGGCTTGGAAGGTACCTTCCACAAACAGTATCGAAGGCGCCTTCCATGAACAGTGCTGAGGCGCCTTTAATGGCTTAGAAGGTGCCTTCAATGAATAGTATCAACCTCAAATGACTGTTTGTAGCCGTTGAGTTGCGCATAAAATTTTATACACTTGAAAACGCCTTGCCCTTTTGAAGGCGCCTTCCATCTATGGATAGAAACTCTCAGGGGCTATAAAAAGACCCTTGGTGCTATGAAATATTTAACAACTTCTGTATTCATTTTCTAGCATATTTCTGAGCGATTAACGAGTATAAGAGGCTTCTCCACAAGGAGACTTTTTAGTGCTTTCATTTGCATTGGATTAACAACCAGCTAAGTTGTAACCAAGTAATTTTCTACCTCTTTTTATTTTATTAGTTATTTATTTAATTTCTTATAATTGTGCTACTAATCTGAGTTGAAAGATCGGGAAATGGTTTATTTTGCTTTTATAGTCAATTTACCCCCTTTTGTCGGTCGCACCGGGATCAACAAGTGGTATCAGAGTGTGGTAAAATTACTTTTAGGTCTAAAATTTCCTTTTTCAAATTATTATTTTTTATTTTAATTTGTAAAATGATTTAGACATGGATTTAATTCCTTCGTAAAGTTGATTTGGAGGAAGTAACCATACCTCACTTACTATTTCAGCTTCAAAGTTTGAGTCTTCCACTTCACTGGTGCCTTCTTCTGAAATAACTCCCCCTTCGTCGATACTCTCTTCAATTTTAGACTCCGATGATGACTCATCCCATGTTGCCTTTAAGTTGTTGTGCCTTGGTTTGGTTGGCTCTTTCTTCTTCTCCTTCATCTTCAGCTTTGGGCAATAATCCTTGATGTGCCCTTCTTCATTGCTATTGTAGAATCCAACTCATCTTTTGTTCTATGTAGACTTCTTAGCCTGAGACTTATTGAATTTATTAGTTTTAAATTTTTTTGACAATTTTCTTACCACATAAGTCTTTTCGTCTTCCTCGAAAGAAGTGTCGGTATCTGACTCGACCCTTCTCATGTTCAGTGCGATGTTATTGTTTGGATCCTTGTTTTTTCTTATCCCTGCACATCTAGATTCGTATAGTTCAAAGGTAGAAAATTAATTTTATAAACTACTTACCTCTAGGTCCTTAGATATATAGAAGGCATCTATGATCGACGTCCATTCAGTAGTTCTTGAAAATGCATTCAGTGCGTACCTTAATGAATCTTGATTTGTTACATTTTCTCTGAAATTCGTGAGTCTAGTAATTAGTTCTTGAATCCTCGAGTGTAGATGTGCAATTGTTTTACCTTCTTTCATTTGGAGGTTCGTCAATTGGTTCCGGAGCAAAGTCCCGTCTAGTGAGATTTGCTTCAGACGTTCCTTCGTGTAACTCTAAAAACTTCTCCCAATATTCTTTTGCTGATTCATAACCTCCAATCTAATTGACTTCGTGGAACTCGGCTCGTTCAATCACTACGAAGTTGGCTTGATCTTTTTTTGGTCCACTGGTACTCTTTTTTTTTCAACTCCTTGTTGATCTCCCCCTTTTTGATATGCATCAACCTGAGTTAGAGTTATGCAAAAACATGACATAAAATGTAACAAGACAAAAAAACTGAAATTTTGTTAAGTACAAAATTACATAAGTACGCCTCTCCCTGAACTTAAGCTCCAAATTCTCCCTTTTTGATCACATCAAAATAAAATCAGGGAAAGAAAATATAATAGTTAGATGAAAGTTTAAATATTGCTAAGGGTTAAGGAAACAGAATTCAGAGAAAAAAAATTTACAAAAGATTTTTCCAAAAGTCTAAATTTTTATGATTTAATAATCATATTTGTTCAAATTTAATTTAAAAATAAGTTTAATACTTCAAAATATTTTAAATTTTTTTCCTAAAATTCAACAGTAGTAGTATATGTATAGGCAGAAAAAATTTTCATAAAAAATATTTTATGGATTTTAATAGAAATAAAATATTTTGTACAGAAACATAGTTTTTACAAAATAAATTTTCAAAATAGATTTTTGTCCAAACAAATCTCCCAAATTTTTTTAAGTATTGACAATAGAATACATTATAAAAGAAAAAAATATTTTTTAAAAAAATAAGTTTTCAAGAATTTTTTGTTTTAAAAATTAGTTTTTCAGCAAATAATCTATAGAAATTTATTATTTATTAGTAAATTTCAAGGATAATTTAATAGATAGAGGAACAATTTTTTTATTAAAAAAATTTAAATAAGAAATTCTTAGGAAAACTTGCACGAAAAATATTTTAAGCATATAATATTTATTTTTAAAAATAAACATTTAAAAATAGTATTTCTGTCGTAAAAATCTGACTATTTTTTCTATACGTTCAAAATGTAACCATAAGTATAGGAAAAATCGGGTTTTACAAGATGTGTCTCCGAAATAATTTTAATTTTAAATTATAATTTTTCAATCAACAATTGAAAGAAAATTATTTATTCAATGAGAAATTTCAAAAAAATTTATATGAATAGATTATATATTGTCGTAATACAAAAAAAAAATTTAGAAAAAATTATGGAAATTAAGTATACGAAATTAATTTTGCAAGGAAAATTAAAATACATGCATAATCATTTATTTATACTAAGTAAGATTTGGGGACTCAAAATAAATTTTTACCTATTAGGTTAATAAGAAATTTTTTTGGTACATAATTTTATGATACTTTTCTAATTTGACCCTTATAAAATTTAAAGTACCAATTTAGGCTTTTATAATTTCTTGAATTATTTAGATTAACACATGCTAAAAAAAATTTCAATTCAATCTTTCAATTTTTCATTTTCATCCTTTAGTTTTTCATACATTTCTAATGGAATGAGCGTGCTAAAATTACTTTCAGGTCTAAAATTTGTTTTTTCAAATTATTATCTTTTATTTGAATTTGCAAAATGATATAGATATGGATTTAATTCCTTTATAAAGTTGATTTGGAGGAAGTAAATATACCTCACTTACCATGTCAGCTTCGAAGTTTGACTCTCCCCCTTCACTGGTACTTTCTTCTGAAGTGGCTCCCCCTTTGTCGATGCTCTTCTCTTGGTGACTTCTCATCAGTGCTAGTCCAGCATACTCTTCAATTTTGGACTCCGATGATGACTCGTCCCATGTTGCCTTTAAGTTGTTGTGCCTTGATTTGGTTGGTTCTTTCTTCTTCTCCTTCGTCTCCAGCTTTGGCAAATCATACTTGATATTGGTGTGGGAAGCAAAAAATGATCAAACCTGTGTTTTGATAATGGCAAAGGGTTCAAAGTTAAGTTGTCTTATTATCTAACAAGTGTGATTGAGCTTGCAAGAAAATCCTAAGTGTTCTTAGACAAAAGTCCTAGTGGATACTAGACAAGTGGAAAACTCTAAGGGGAGGTAACACTAAGTCTTAGGGGGTGGTAACCCTAGGTGGAAAGTCTTGACAGGTCGAGTACTTTGGGTAAAATCCTAGAGTTGGAGACTCTAGGTAAAAATCCTGGTGGTCGCGGACCAAGTGAAAGTCTGGACGGGTCATGGAGCGGACGTCCAGCATGAATGTTGGTGCAACCTTAGGTCAAGGTTGACCCGACTCGAGTTGACCTGACTTGAGTTGTATTTTGATGTTTGACGATGTTTGACGAGAGTAGAAAAGTTGTATTCTGATGTGTTGACAAGAATACGAAC
>JBBMJZ010000126.1:2313957-2347288 GCA_037833815.1 Zingiber zerumbet
CAATTAATTTCTCATTCACCTTTAATCGGTTTTGAGCAAATTAATAGTCTAAATCTATCTACGCGAAACGTAGATTTTAATTTTGAAGTCAATTGCGACTTTTATCTATTGATGGCATTCCGATTTTCCACAAAAATGTATTGGTCCATTAAGGCCCAATATCCAACAAAACTTATGCGGGATTAATAGATCTTATTCAAAATTAATTAATTAGGAAGTTAGACCACTAGATTAAAAAAAAAAATTGAGCAAACTGAAATGGACGAGCACTTTCCAAAGCTGGCAGAAACTAGAATTATTTATTAGACGTGATTCGATCAAAATTGAGTTGTAGCTAAAGTGTGCAGATCTGGACGCATTACTCGATTAAAATATGGTAGTTTTGTATAAATCTATGGGTCACTAATTTTTCAAAATAATAAGCGTGAAAGACTCGTCGTTCTGATTGTTATTTATTTATATTTTAAAATTTAATTAGAAATGATGATATATGTGGTAGTTTTGTTTAAAAATTTTATATGATTATTTTAAAAGCATTTATTACGGAATTCAAATGATATTCTATATGATAATTTCTATGTGCTCAAATTTAAAATTTGTGTTGATTACAATGATCATGCAACAAGTTTGATCACTTTAATAAAACTTATGATTCTTTATTTACATTTTATCTTTTTGAAAATTAACTTGTGTAAAATTAAATAATGTATTGTTTTTAAAAATTTATTTATTTTGTGATTTTCTATATATCTTAGAATCTTACTATTTTATTAAGAATCTTCCTCCTTTACTAATTAACTTTGGTAAATTCTAAAATAAATTTATGTTAATATTCTTTTTTCTATTCACACTAAAAATAATTCCAAGGTTTGTTAGTAATTCCACAAGTGCATCAATCAGGGATCTAGAGTTCAAGACTCAGCTGCGGTGTATTATTAAGAATTTTTCTCATTAATCGATCAGGAATCAAGAGTTCGAGACTCAGCTGCGGCGTATTATTGGAAAATTTTCTCATTAATCAATCAAGGATCTAGAGTTCGAGACTCAGCTGTGGCGTATTATTGAGAATTTTTCTCATTAATTAATCAGTGATCTAGAGTTCGAGACTTAGTTGTGGCGTATTAATAGGAATTTTTCTCATTAATCAATCAAGTATCCAGAGTTCGAGACTCAGCTACGGCGTATTATTGAGAATTTTTCTCATTAATCAATTAGAAATCTAGAGTTCTCTTTAGTCCCACATCTTAGAATTTAAAACATTGCGAGTAGAGAAGCTTCTATAAATACTTGGGCCAACAATATTAGAAAGTATAATTTTCATTTTTTTAGCTAAGATCAATGGATTCTTGAGCGTCATCTTGTACTATTGCATGAGTCTAACTCACGCAATGCGTTATCTCTCTCTATATATCTTACTATTTTATTAAAAATCTCTCCTTTACTAATTAATTTTGGTGAAACTTAAAATGAATTTATGTTAATGTCCTTTTTTTCTATTCATAATAAAAATAATTCTAAATAAAATTAATTTTTTATATAAAAAAATTTATTACAATAGTTTATTTTTGGATTCTCTAGACACTATTATATGATCTAACGAATCTTATATTATGCACGCAACGTTTATTAGTATTTTTATTATTTTTCGCCTGCTGAACACAATCGGTCTGTCGGAGATACCGCAGTCTGAAAGGCGAAAGCGTCCACCAGATCTCCATACCGAAATGTCCGGATTAGCCCCGACTCCTCCGGAAAGGATGCCCTTCGACGAGATACGCCGGCCCATCCACAGCGTTTTTGTATTTCCCAGTTCCCACCAAGCCAGAGTGGCAGCCTCGTTATTAGTGCCCAACGCCTTGTCCTCTTTCCCATCCTCCACAAAACCCCAAGCCCCCCGAGCCCAGGCCGCTTCCCCAATCTCCCACGGCCACTATATTTCCCTCTCGCGTCCGCCCTCGATAGCGCTGACGATCGCCGAAGGACCGAGCGGATAAGAGAGGCAGAGAGAGAGAGGAAAAGGCGAAAACAGAAAGGAAAACCTTTTTGGTATTCGAATCCAATCCGCGCGCGCGGCGGCGGGGCCGAAGAGGAGAAGGGCTAGGGTTTGGGAGACGCCCCCCGTCTCGTTGCTCTCTTCACCACTCTGCTCGTTTAGAGATTGCTCGTCGTTCGAGGCTTCTAATTGGTGCGCTTTCTGAAGTTTTCTGGTTGGATCTGCGGCTCGGCGTGATGGCGGAGAGATTGAGGGATTTAAGCCAGCCGATCGACGTGCCCCTGCTCGATGCGACTGTGTCCGCATTTTACGGGACGGGATCCAAGGAAGAGGTTTTCTTGCTCACCTGTGATTAGCATTTTTTTGTTTTTGGTTCTGGTTGTGTGGGTCTTCGAGGAAGTTGCTGCGCCTCTTAGGTGGGCGATTCCCGAGATTTGCAAGGTTTAGTTGGGTGGTATTGCCAGTTTATCCTTTAAACCCAACCAACTTAAACCAATGGAACTTGCTTCTGGAATCATGCCGCTCGTTTTCTTGTTTTCCTCAAAGTGATCTATTGCATCAACTGCGTGACTGTGGATTCAAATACATTTGCATTTTATTGTGAATTTCTAATCTAAGTAAACGTGTTATTGAAATAAATGATTTGTTTATTTCTGCTCGGACACACTTTTGAGTACTGCAATGAGCAATTCTTCCGGTTGTTTAGTTAACTCATCCTAGCACTAATATGGTGCTTCATGATGTTGTAGATTCTGTTTGAACATCAATATTAAATTTATCGGTTTAATCATAGAGCCTGTTCTTGTTTGTTGTCTTGACACAGAGGTCAGCTGCAGACCAGATACTGCGAGAATTGCAAAATAACCCTGACACCTGGCTACAAGTGGTTCACATTCTACAAAATTCACAAAACTTAAATACCAAGTTTTTTGCCCTACAGGTTAGTTCCAAGCTGTTTTTTGCTTCATTGTTTTCATACGTCTTCTAAGATGGTATCAAACTAGACTTATCATATGTTGGTACGCAACACTGATATGTCTCAAGTTAATGAAGAGTCTGCATCAAGTCTAGTTACAATTTATTGTCAGCTTGCGCTTTCCTATTTTGGTTTTCAGTAGGACAACATGTATCTATATACTAGTTATCCTGGAATGATCTGTGGATAGAATAGCTGAGGGCAAGGTTGTTAAACTCACTTTTCTTCCTAGAATTAGTGAAGGCTATTGGTAGTGTTGGAAGATCAACTTTATGAGCTAATTACAAATAAAAAACAAATTTTTATGAGGATATTTGTTCTGATAGCCCATTTGAAGCCTTTGTCTGGTCTGGTTCCATTGTTTTTTACTTTTTTAGACATGATCTTCTAGTGCACCTAAAGAAAATGTAGGCCAAGTTGCGATGAATGCATGCCAAACAAAGGCAAAAAGGTACAATCAGGCACAAAGAGTGGTACACCTGCAATTTAAACTGTTAATACCCTCATGTAAGGTTAGAGAGAGAGTGTGTTTCAGTTTTTTTTTTTTGGGGGGGGGGGGGGGTTCCCACATGGCAAGATGGATGCCATTGGATACAAAATTTGAATGCAAAGAGGAAAACAGGTGAGCAAATAGGAACACATTTTTGCAACATGTTCATCACTTACTAAACTATTCAGAATGATGCATTTTTTAATGCCACAAAATTTCTCAAGTGCATTGCACGAACCTTGAACTGATTGTTTATAATGTGAAAAAGATCCCATCTTGCACAAGAGCGTGACATGCTAATATTATAGAACTAAAGGAAAAAGATATGTACACCTGCAGTGATTATCATGAAAGGTTTTTGCCTAGATGATTTATGGTCCTCAACATATTCATACGCTTAATTTCTATAACCTCATTGATGTGGGCTCGTGCACCTCGTGTACTTTCCTATTTATAATTTGGCATGTCCTTCCTCAACCTTCTTTTAATTGTGAGGTTTGTCAGGGTAAGAAAGTTATATTCTGATCTATGCAGATTTAAGTAGTTTGGCTATTGGTAGTCCATACACTAAACACAAGATTTCTTGTCTCATGTGGGCGTTTCAAAATTGGTTGTTCCTATTTGCTTTATTCAGGACAAATCTTGGTGTTTGCATGGCAAAGTTCCAACAATTGCATAAGTTAGGAATGTTGAAAGCTTTGATATTATTGCAGTTGCAGTTGTGTTTGAATGACTCGCTAAATTTATGTTATTTAACATTTTCACCTGAGTCAGACCTTGTTAAAATTTTCCTCCAACCAAGATTTACAAACGCATATTCAAACAATATATGGTAGATACATTGCACAATGCATTCATCAAATACTGAGGCACAAACAATACAACAACAACTAAGCCTTATCCCACTAGGCACAATTCACAAACAAGTAATTTTAAAATTATTAAAACAACATTTATATTAATAAATGACTACTTTGTATTTCAACAGAGTATTAATCAAAATATCTTATTCTTACAAGTATGCATTTTAAGTGTTTATCACACTGAACATTATTGTTTAACACTTACCAGTTGTAACCTACCAAATGAGACAACTTAGTGTTTTAGTCAATTTGGTTGAGTCTAGCAGTGTGATTTACAAAATAATAACATTAACATGATGTTACTTGGTTCTAGCAATGTGATATTATGGTTTGATTAAACATCCGTTATCTGATATATGAAATTGTTATATTTTCCTTTTTTTGATTTTTTTTAACCAATTTTGATCTACCATTTTGCCCAGACAATAAGACTATATCTATCAAGAGCAATTTTGACAACCATGTTCGAAACATGTTTATGACATAGTATAGGTTAAGATTTTTATTATAAACAATCTGACTAAAAATGACATTAATCATTGGACTATGACAAGAATTTTGATTGGTGGTGTTGCTCATAAAGTTAGTATGTCAATTTACTCTTAACTCCATTACATGCAATTATTTTTTTAATGAAATCTAGTTATAAGTGCACTGGATATAGTTCATATGAACCACAAAAATTGTATTTTTCCATATTGCATAGGGATACCAAAATTGGCTCAACCCTTTGCCATATTGTTCAAGTATAGATATGGTGCACGCTGATATTGACACAGTTATAAGTGTGGTTGTCAAACAAAGGTTGAATTGGTGTGAAATTGCTGAGATATATATATTTTTTTAATTTATTGAAACAATCGTTTTATCTGTATTGTTTTCCCATGTGTTGTTAGAGAGCAAGGCTTAGTTTGACACAACTTCTGCAGCTGTGATGTTAGGAAAAATAGCTGTGGAGATCTCAAAAACTCTGAAACCCAAAAGCTGACTGTAACCACCCATAAATTTCTGGTTTTAAATTTTTGGTCGAATCTACTTTTTTGAATTTACTTTTAAGAATTTGTATGCGTCTACTTTCCTTCTTCCCATCCTGGCCCGAGCAGATTTGTTTTTTTTTGGGCAAACCTGACTTAATCTAACCCAATTTTCATACAAGTAGAAAGTTTGACCTGGAATTGACCTAGGCTGACCTCATAGGTATAAAAGAAAACTCTACCAAAAAGCAACTCAAACTCAACTTGGAACATACTGCAGAACCTGATCCAACAGGGTCTGCCCTGCTTTCCTCCAGTCTTTTAATTGAGGTTGGCTAGATTTGCGTTAAAACCTGATTTGACCTGTGAGCATTCCATTGGATACTGGAAAAAAGTTGAAAAAGCAGTTCCCAGGAAGTTTATAGTGAGATAGAAAGCTGCTGTGAATAAATATATGGTTTTTATAGTTGAGATGATTATATAAATTAGCATTGTAAGAGTTAAAATGACTAAAAATGAAATTGTTTATTAATAATTACCTATAGTTTAATTGTTTACTTTGTAATTGAATTATATTAAGTATAGAATACTGAATATGATATCTATTTTAAATATCCAATAAATAAAAGTAAATACACCTGTGTTTTTAAAATTACTTTCAATGATGATAATTAAGGACAGAAATTTATGAAGTACTTTCTCAAATATTCATCTCATTGATTAAACTATTTAAGAATAATATTGAGGTTTATAATGCATGACATAGTGGAGGTAAAGATGTATAAAAAATGTAAAGTGCTTGTAAAATGAAATGGATGGTGTTTTCTACAAAATCTTTATGAAAGTCTCTTTTGGATGAATTTTAAAAACTAGGCAAATTGGCTTTTGTGGCCAAAACACATTCACACAACTTAAATTTGAAAATTAATGTGCATTTCCAGGCGTAATTTTGTGCAGTACTGGAGCCTGTTAACCAATGAGTTTCTGCTATACCTATCTCTTAGGTACTAGAAAATGTCATTAAATACAGATGGAATGCCTTGCCAGCTGAACAACGGGATGGAATAAAGAATTACATATCTGATGTCATTGTACAGGTAAGTATTATTTTTTCTATAAATGTCTATTTTTCTTTCCTTGCCATTTTACTCCTAACTGTTTTTAAATTTTTGTATCATTTTGCTCTTTTGATCAGCTTTCTAGTAATGAAACCTCTTTCCGGAAGGAGCGATTGTATGTTAATAAGCTTAATGTCATATTAGTGCAGGTAATCTACTGATTCCTCATCATTGTATTTTCCACTGTTCCTTTGGTTGTACTGCTAAACTGTTAGAATCTTACTGCTGGTTTCCACTTTGATAAAAACATTTGTAGGTGAATTGGCCCTTATTTCTATTTTCCCCTCATTTTCCGTCCCATGCATTTTTCCATGTAGGTCTTAAAGCATGAGTGGCCAGCCAGATGGCAGAGCTTCATTCCCGATCTTGTCTCAGCTGCAAAGAGCAGTGAAACAATTTGTGAAAATTGTATGGCTATACTGAAGGTATGAACTCTTTTTAGTAGTTGTGGTCTAACAGAGATAAATACTGAATAGGTTGTCCATGATGCAGCTTTTGAGTGAAGAGGTTTTTGATTTCTCAAGAGGAGAGATGACTCAACAAAAAATAAAAGAACTGAAGCAGTCATTAAATAGGTATGGTTTATATGATCTTTGTTGGGTATCCTTTTTCTGTTGTATAAACCCATAGCACAGTAATAGAAGGTATCTTGTAAGTAAACAGAAGTAATTGATTAATATGCTTGTTGTTTTTATGATGCGGATTGCAATCTCTTCTTATTTGGAATCTCTGATGCCAGTCAGGATGGTATTGCTTCCAATACTGGAATTCTGAAAATCAACCAATGTTGATCTGGATCAGTTATGCCAATCTGGGTTTGTTCGAGAGACCAAACATTAATATCAGCACATGTACACTGTGGCTCATGTTATCACCTAATTGTGAAACATTTAAAAAATATAATACAGTCAATGCAGTGAATTCATTGTAGTGTTTATAATACCTTGCTGCACTTGACAGTATTTATTTGTTTAAACAAATGTCAAGAGGTAGGCTACCCTTTTTTGGATGGTCTGCAGGGAGAATGATGAATTTGTATTCTAATGCTATAGCTTTACAATCAACTAAATTGCAGGAGAAGTTATATATCTAATTCCAAATTATTATGATACTTGGAAGTAATTTTGATTTAATATCCTAACATGTTTAACTGTTGCTGAATTCAACATTTCAAACAAATGTTCCAATGTTGTGAATGTAAATCTCGTGAGGATAAAATAAAGCAATAGTGATGGAATTGTATTCAAATGATTTTATCCATTGCTTGGCCGACCAATAAAGATGCTTCATAAGGAAGGCGAAGATTTTAAATTACCCAACAGTTGATATTTGTTCACTTGTGAGTTCAGTGCACACTGTTTTATAGATAGTCTTCTCCTTTACATGTGATATGTATTTTGAAACTACAATCTCAGTGAAACTTTCATTATTACCTTGTGATTTATGGTTAGTGCTTCTGAGATTGGAATGACCGATATTTGAAATTCTATTCATTTTTTTATTGTCATTCTGTTGCAATGAGAAGTCATGTTCTTTTTTTGAAAGTTCTACCACCTCCTAGTATTTTGTAATGAAATATACTTTTGTCTGCATAACAGTGAATTTCAACTCATCCATGAGTTATGCTTATACGTACTATCAGCCTCTCAAAGAACAGAGCTTATCAGGGCTACTTTGGCAACACTTCATGCCTTTCTATCATGGATTCCACTTGGCTATATATTTGAATCTCCACTGGTTTGTGCTTCGTGGACTACTTAATATTTAATTTATCAATGTTTTTATCTGATCGTAGATGATACAAAAAGAATTCTTTAAAGATCTGAGGCGAAAATTACTATAATCTTTTTGTAATGTTTTTCAGCTGGAGATACTCTTAAAATTCTTTCCCATGGGATCATACCGGAACCTTACTCTTCAGTGTTTGACAGAGGTTCATGCCTAATATAATTTCATCTCAAATTTATTTGTTTGTTGTCTTTATGCTTCTATCTAGTAAAGGGATAGTTAAACTTTGATCTATGATCAAAAAATATTTAAGCCAGTGTCATAAATTTTAGTATGCGGTGATGATTAAATGGTTATCTTCTTGGCTACTGATAATTAGATTCATCTTATAATGGATGTAAAGATTTCTTCTAATTTATAGGTTGCGGCGCTTCAATTTGGCGACTTTTATGATGCACAGTATGTGAAGATGTATACAATATTTATGGTACAATTGCAGGTATGTTTGTTTCCAATGGTTTACCTTTATTTGTATGTCTTGTATCTCAAGTTTTTTTTTGTTGTCTATTTGTACTCACATTCTGTTGACAGTTATAGTGTTTACAATTTTAACATGTAGACAATTATTCCTCATGGTACAAATTTCGCAGAAGCATACACAAATGGTTCTAGTGAAGAGCAGGTATATCATTTCTAAGGGGATTAGTTGGGTAAAATGTTTTTTTCGTAATAGTTTATTCAATTATTGATTGGTTCAACTATGCTAACTTTATCTAATTGTAGGCTTTCATTCAAAACCTTGCGCTCTTTTTTGCTTCATTTTTCAAGGCAAGTTTGTTCTCTTTAGCTCTGACTTCTTGTAGCTGATTATTTATCTGAGCACTCAAAATTCATATATATATATTGGTTCAGAGATGACAGTGTTTCATATGATCTCTATTGATAAAAATTTCTTGGCCGGTGGTAGCTTTCTTTGTTTGTTTAACAACTTATTTGAGCTAACATGATTATGGTTCATTGCTTTGTTACATCTAGGTACAAAAATTTGATCTGTGTTAATAGGGTTGACAAGTTCCCATTATAAAGACTAGAATTCTTTCAGATTATGCTTTGCAGCAATTTTAATGTTTCAAGCTTGCTCCTAACAACAATGCGATTGATCCTGCCTTCCCTTGCTTAATGGCAATTTTAATCCTTTGAGCTTGTTCCTAATAATATTGTAATTGCTAATTTGGTGCCATTTTTTTATTTGTCTTTCTCATAATTTTGCATGGTAGCACACTGCACACCTAATATAAGGAAGATTGGCACTATTGGAACTCATTTACTGCAAGTTGTTTGCTGCAACATCAAGACTGTTTATCTTGTCTCCCCACTTCTCTAAATCCAATGAAAGTTTAGGAGATTTGAGGTGCAATTGGAGACTTGGAAAATCATTTAGTGTGCAAATTAAGTTAAATTGTGAGGCTAATTGGAAGGCATTAGAGTGATTCAACTTGATCAATAAAAGGATCACAAAGACTCAGTAGAAAATTCAATTCTGTAGCTTGCCATGATGTTCGAAATTAGATTTTCATTCAGTGATGTCATTTTAACAATTTTCTTTTGTTATATACCTTTTTAGAACTTCTTTTGTAAAGTATGCATAGTGGTTTGAGTTTGTATATGCTGTCTCCTATATTCAACCAAGACTTCTGATTGTTGTTTCTGTGTGTTAGCAAAAACAACTTAAGCAAGTTTACCGTGTTCATATAACTTTCTTTATCTCTCTGCAGTGTCACATCCGAGTACTGGAATCAGCTCCTGCAAATAGAGGTGAATTATTGATGGGCCTCGAGTACCTTATTGGTATTTCATATGTTGATGACACTGAAGTTTTCAAGGTATCATAATTCATACACACTTCACATTGACAAGTTCTTGATGTGAAATATTATATTGTTCAACCTTTTGAGTGTATGTAGGTTTGCTTGGACTATTGGAATTTATTGGTACTAGAGCTGTTTGAAGCGCATCACAACTTGGAGAACCCTACTCTTTCAGCAAGCTTGATGGGTCTTCAGGTATTCGTATATAGCTGATCATCGTTATTGTTTATATATCTAAACATATTCCTTAGGATATTCATATAAAACAAGGTGCATCGTTTACATCTTATAGCATATTACTGAAAGGTCTTTGCTGATGTTCCTTGGTCCTTTTCCTATTCTAATCTGCAGTTAAAACCTGTAGACCAGTATTTTTATAGTCTTATTATTTTCCTGTGTTACTGAAAATGGATAAGCTTTAATGTTATTTTAAGAAAATTCTTCAAAAGTTATTGTTTATGAGTTTAAATAATTTCATTCTCATCTCCAAATAAATTCTTGGCATTTTTTTTTGGTATCTTACACTTTGTTTTATTACTTAAGGAGAGATTACATTTGAACTAATGAGACAAGGTTTGTCTACTCCTTTCAGCGGAATCTATAAGGATGATGGTAGTTAAATTACAAAAGCAATTCCACAGGATTTTTAATCATTAATCATGTTTGGCGTCCTTTTATCATATTGTTTAAATATCATTGTGTAATTGTGTTCATCTACTTACGATCATCTTCCTGAGATATGTTCACATTACTAGTACGACACACATTTCAATAATGACACTCACTTTTCTCTTTAGACGACACTCATGCCTGAGATGGTTGATGGCCTTGGTTCTCCTCTTCTTCAAAGGCGGCAACTTTATTCAGTTCCATTGTCCAAGTTAAGAACACTCATGATTTGTCGTATGGCTAAGCCGGAAGAGGTTTTGATTGTTGAAGATGAAAATGGAAATATAGTCCGTGAAACTATGAAAGACATCGATGTCCTTGTTCAGTATAAGGTTTGTGGTGGAAATCTTATTATGAAAAATCTATTTTTTTATCCATTTTCTTGATCTAGCATATGATTTTTTTATAAATTAGTTCACTACTGATGTGGATGCTTAAGCACCCATATATACATAATTCTTTGCCTCGTGCCAACAACATATGCATCTATTAGTCCATATGCTTTTAATTTTCAATTTGATCGTCTATGCCATTGTTATTATCTAATTGTTCCCAATGATTCAGATATCATTTAATATGGATATCGATTTGATGATATAAACTATTCCACACTGAAATTGAGGCTGAAAACACTATGCCAAAGGTGGCCAATGAAACTTCTGTGCTGCTAGATCTCATAGAGGATCTTGGAGGGGCCAAATGACCTCTCGCATGGGGGAGGCCTAGGTTGTGAGCAAGCTTCCAGGGCTCCTGAACTCGCATTGTAGCATGAAGATTTTTTTCTTCTTGTTGTCCTTATGATGGGGCTGAACACATAGTATGCTGGTGGCAACAAAACCTTTCCTTCTCACCCATCAATGGAAACTGGAATCAGTATTTTAAACTTTCATTCTAATAAGTTAGCAGAAACCTAGGTGGGCAAGAAAAACTCACTGATCGCCCCTTCCTGTATTCTTCATTTTCTTGATTGGGGCTTACACTATCTCGGTATCTTGGTACATCCTCCTGATTAGGGCTGACACTACCTACTACCTACGCACAGTATGCTGGTTGGCAACAAAACCTTTCTTACCACCCTTCCAGCATTCTTTGTCCTCTTGATTGAGCTGATCTATCACACTATCTTGGTACATCCTCCTGATTAGGGCTGGCACTATCTAGTACCAACACAAAGTATGCTGATTGCCAGCAAAATATTACCATCAGCCCTTCTAGTATTCTTCATCTTCTCGATGGGTCCTCCTTGGGGATGACTTTTATTTTGTACTGATACACAATATGCTGGTTAGCAATAAAGCCTTACTGTCCGCATCATCACTTGAATTGTCTGGTATTTTAAACCTTGATTTTACCTAACTTATATATTTGAGTTTATACTAGATGTGATTCAACTATATTCCTTAATTTAATTAATGAATCTTTTATGAAGAATTAAATCATGATTTAATTCATACAGAACAATTTCAAGTTTACACATCAACTGTTGTAGCCTATTGCCCAATACCAGCATTTTATCCATTAATTAGCGTTAGTATTTCTATTTGCATATTTTGTTACCTAAAATAGATGTATATTACTTGTGCATTATTTTTTTTTAAGTTTTAATAGTAATTTAAGCTTTGTCTTGATGAATAAGATTCAAACTTGAATAATTTCTTGACAAGAAAAACATATGCATTGACATATAGCCACACATTTCATATGGACATCCTACCACGTTATATCAATAGACACATATTCAAAAACTAGATTATTTTCTGCTCAGTTCTGAATTTTTTTTGTGTGTACTTGCATTTCAGTTGAAATCTTTGTTTCTGTTTGCTTGAATTTTCTTTCAGAACTTGATTGCTGATCTAATGGGTTTTCAACAGTGAGCATTCTTTTAATGTTCATTGAATAGGTTTTAAGTTCTTTGTATCAAAATGCAATGGTATTGTAGGGGAGAACACTCAAGCTTTGTAGTATATGGTATTTTGATTGCTAAAGTTTTAAATTTTGTGATTGTATGATTCATTGTTGCAGATAATGCGGGAAACATTAATATATTTGTCTCACCTTGATCACGAGGACACAGAGCAACAGGTACTGCTTAAAGATTCCTTTTTGTTATCCACTGTGTTTGAGAACCTATTTGCTATGCATATAATCTAAGTCATACTGCGTTTTAGTATGGATGGTGGCCAATTGATCTTGGTCTATGGGCACCATAAGTAATCCAATCTTATGTTGTTTACTGTCATACAAATATGGCCAGAACTTGGTAAGATACAAGCAATGCTTTTATCAAATTGGAATTTTGAATCTGATAATATGATTTCTGTAACATTGTAAATAGCATGTGCTTCTGTCAATTCAACTTGAAACTGTAAAATTTGGCTATATGTTCTTTTAATCAATTTATCAAATTCGATGTAGATAATTTTTCATCAAAGGGCAAGTTGGAATTATACAACTCTGGACTTCATATTCTGTAGAGAGCAGAAAGTGGTTGCACTTTCATATTATCATAACCACTCTTACATTTGTTTTTCTTTCATCAGGTTATCCTCCTAAGATTTATATTTTTTTGAACTAATTGCAAATAGAATAGGTTTTATTTGTAAGCCTATCTAACATAGGGATCTAATATGTAATGGATAAGGCACTAAACATCAAGGCAAGGTAGAGGGGATTACCTTAAGGGAATAGTCCTTATAATTTTCCTCGTTAGCATGGTTGCAGGGCAGTGCCTTGTCAAGTGATTTGGTGCTGTTCTTGTGCAAGGTTATGAGTATTAATGAAACTTTCAATCTCACATAATGTGTCTTAAGCGATCTTCTCTTCCTGCATGTAAATGACTCTTTTCCTCTTCACAGTGCCTCCTAATTTCTTTCTTCTCTGTACTATTTATCCTGCGTTTTTATTGATAATTTCATCAATTTGTATCCAGCTACTATTTAGCTTTGTCATCTGTTCGCAATTCTTTTATGTTTACTTCTATACCACTGACATATGGTGCTTTTGCCCTTGGTGCTTTGGTCCACTGCAATCAAATCTTTTTCTGTAGATTTTGTTTTCATTTTTGTTTTTGACATAATCTACAAGATGGTTTGTAGAGTATGGTGTCTATAGAATGAATGAAAATCTTGTCAACTAGTAAAATCACAGAGCGTTTCTACTCTCTTTTCCTCAGTCCATTTTGATGCTTGAAGTTCCTAGTCATGCCCCTCTGTGGTTGGATTTTAGGTATTTTGTAAAGCTCATCAATGAGTATTCTCACATGACATCACTTTTTCACAATAGCACAGTCAGAAAAGTCTAATTTTCTCCATTTTCTTTAGTCAAAATAAAGTTTTTAACTCATTGTCATTGCAGATGTTGAAGAAGTTGAACAAACAATTGAGTGGAGAAGAATGGTCCTGGAACAACTTAAACACATTATGCTGGGCCATCGGATCCATATCAGGATCAATGATGGAAGAACAGGTATTCCTTCTCAGTGTATCAGTATAGCTTAGACACATCTTTGGTACAGACGTACACTGCAAGTGCTTTAGAAATTTAATTTCATTGTTCTTTGCCAATTTTGTAATTTACTTATTCTTATTGCTGAATCACAATGATTGTTCTGCTTTCAAATTGTCTTCCAATAGAAGTTGAAATTTCACTTTCATGTTGGATTTTTATTTTGATTTGTTTCTTTGTGGTGTAACTAGTTTTGCTATATGCTGCTAGTTAGTACAGTATACGGTCTCACATATTACTCACATTGTTAGAGATGTCTATGTATGTAATTGAAGGTTTGTCCTTGTTTGTATAGGTTAGACATGCTCTTGCAGGAGGTATGACAGATCATCCATGCTTGTGTGTAACTCTGTTATTTAGACTCAGATATGAGTACCCGACATGGATATGATCTAGGCATCACACTTTTTTTTCAAAGTGAGGAAATAAGACTTGCTAGAAAATCTCCAAATTTGGGATACGGATATGGAAATTTTGTCTCCACCTAGTGGGAAAATGTTTGGTTGTTGTTGTTGTTGTATATGGAAATTTTGTAATATCTTAAAATTAATTACTATATTTTAGTAATATTATAATAACATTTTATAATTATGAAAAATGATAATATAAGTCAGCTACAAGACTTCAAGTGTAACAGAAGAAAAATATGCACACTCTTTTACTACAAACTTACCTCTTAGATTTAATGTTTTGATAAGAATTGAATTTCCATTGGACAATCCCCTAATTTCCATAACAGATCATATTGTATTGTGGATTGTAATAAACAAAAATAACTGAGTTAGCAATTCGGATAAATAAGCTATGTGCTAGTAAATAACCAGAAAAATGATAAAATAATAAAACCACATGAAATAGAAAGCTATAGTTTACTTTAGTCTATGCTATTCGATTCAATTGCCCAGTAGAGTACAATATGCAATTTCAATTATATCTAGAGACACATAAAAGTTCATGATTCCTAGAATAATTCTGAACTTTCATCAATATATATATCTTGAACTAATCATTCTGGCAAAGCACCTCAACAATAATATGGCCATATAAGTTCACTAGTTCAGTATATCAAAAATGTTAACTTTGTCTTTGAAGATCATAAAAAACTAAATAGTATTTAGTCCCTCTATTCAAGCATCAGTTTCCTCATCAGATAAAATGGACTCTCAGCAATTAGATTCTTGTTGATGTCTTCTTGATCTAACCTAGATTCTTGTTATTATAGCAGGATTGTTGGATATAGGTGATGTTGTTGATAATTTAATTATAGCTTCCTTCATGGACTTTATAGAAATATCCTCTTAATGTTCTTCTCGATCCACATGAACCTAAATGCTTGTTATCATAGTAGGCTGTTGAGTTGCTATTTTCAATGGTTTTAGTATGCTTTTTGTTCAAAACTTTGTGCAAATATCATCCTAATAGTTTTGCATCTTCAGTCTAGATGAACCTAGATGCTTGTTATTGGAGCAAGAATGTTAGTTAAGTCACATTGCCAATGGTTGCATTACCCCTTCCATCTAATTGTTTATTTAAATGGATTGTGTGACAGATCCATTTAACTCATTTAATTAAATGAGTTGTATGATATGACACAATATCTGTAATTCGTTTAATAAAATGGGTTTGGTTGAGTTTGCCCATTTAAAATCATGTTGTACATAAGTTATAGATCTTAATCCCTTTATTAAATGAGTGCGACTCAAAGGTAGATCCGCTACCTTAGCGGCCCCCCTTGTGTTGGCCCTACGGATATGGAGGGAGGTACGTGCAGGTAGGCCATAGCCGTATGGTGGGGTAAACCCCAGGTCGTCAGTTCTTGAGAATCGACTCTTGACCATTACATCAGATGTCATACGCTCACTGTCTGCGCTATGCCCTGGGGCTAAATGAGTGCGACTCAAGTTTGAATTAACCGTGATGTTAGTCAATAACATATGATCCATTATGGCCCACAAATCTTTGTAATCCCATTCAGAGATTGCAGACAGAAGTATGGCTGCTAAATAACTCAAATTTTTAAATAAAGAAAATGATTAATTATGTTGAAATAATTTTAAAAGAATATACATGAAATAACTAGTACTATACTTTGCTCATCTGGTTAGGTTATTATCACCTAGTGCTTATGTCGTCTCGTGTTGACACAAGTATGCGAGGGTATATTGAAGAGTCCGAGTAACATAATTGCAAACTAATTGAAAAGATATTTGTTTCTTATAAATTTCAAACATGATTGTTCAGAGCAACATCTAGCTTTGCAGTAAACTTTGGATGTATTTGTCTGATGAAACCACATAATGTTGTATTTCTATTTGTCACTAATTTTGTTTTCTTGGACTTAATAGGAATAATTTGTTTCCTAGAACTTTTAGGAATAATTATCAGTCAAATTTCACTTCTTTATTATTGAAATTGCTTTTGCATTTTTACGTTCTTCTTTCTTTAATTAATATATTTGTCATGATTTTCTTGGTATAAATTAATTGCTTATTTGTTTCCAATATTTTTAATAATGACAGGAAAATAGATTTTTAGTAATGGTCATTCGTGATTTACTGAATCTTTGTGAAATCACAAAAGGAAAAGATAACAAGGCTGTTATTGCGAGTAATATCATGTGAGCAAAGTTCTTTGATCTGTGGTTTGTTGGTGGCATATATTTGGTTTCTTTACAACTGATTGTGTGTTTTGCATTTTAGGTATGTTGTGGGACAATATCCGAGGTTTCTTCGAGCCCATTGGAAGTTTCTCAAAACAGTTGTTAATAAATTATTTGAGTTTATGCATGAAACTCACCCAGGTGTCCAGGTAATTGATTTTCTTGTTATTATTCAATGTTACTGTTTGTCACATCACTGTCACAGCATTCTGCATCGTGTTAGCCTTGTTGATTTGACCAGGAAATGTCACGTTACAGCTGAAGAAAAAATAATAAATATGACCCACGTGTAGCATTAATAACTAAATATTGATGCAAAATATATCCTTTAACTTACATAAGGCACATTATGAGGCCTGGTGCTAATGCTGATTCACAGCATTCTGCATCGTGTTAGCCTTGTTGATTTGATCAGTAAATGTCACGTTACAGCTGAAGAAAAAATAATAAATATAACCCACGTGTAGCATTAATAACTAAATATTGATGCAAAATATATCCTTTAGCTTACATAAGGCACATTATGAGGCCTGGTGCTAATGCTGATTCTTATTTGTTCTCCTTTTGTTTTCAAAATTAGGTAAATTTAGGAATACACTTTTGGACGTGAAATTTTTTATTCAAAAAATCTCAGCTGGGTCCGTTGGTTACTAGTCCTGCTGAAGTTTCTGTGATTTTTTTTTTCCAGGACATGGCTTGTGATACTTTTCTGAAAATTGTCCAGAAATGCAAGCGCAAATTTGTAACCACTCAGGTAACTATGCTTATCTCTAACTAGTTCAAGTAGTGCATGCACCATTTTTTCTTCCTAAGACTTTTTTGTCTGTTCCTATTGTGTTCTCTTGGGTTGGTTAATACTATTTAAATGATAATGGTGTCCTACTGATTAACATTTAAATGATATAACAATGTTATTCAGCTGTATAACATGAGAATGAGAATTGATAATCTATAAGAACCACATGAATATCTTTCTATTTTTTGTCATTATTTTTGTCTTTTACTCATATTTCTTGCCACCCCTCTAATTTCCTTTGATCTTTATAAAATCTTAAATTTCTTAATCATTAATTTTGCCAAATTTCAGATATCAAATATCATAAATTCATTTACATAATGAAACATATCATACTGTTAGCTGACCAATATGCAGAATATGTACAAGAAGCAGAATCCCATATGGGATCATATATTCTGAAGGTCAATGCCCTGTTTACCTCAAAGTTCGGATGATATAAAAGTGGATTACACACAAGTTCACACTCTTTCCTCCGTTTACTCTAGGGAAAAAAATAAAACGAGATGGATTTTAAATCGATCAAATTTAACTCGTTTAGTTATCTGCCCAAATCAGATGGAACAACTTTCCATCCATCGTCGCATCTTCATCTCAACCTCATTGCGGCAACATCTCGACGACAAGGCCGCAAACTGGCTGTGGACTGGCCCGCCATGAGCTCGCAGGCTCTCCGTGATCTCGTTTCAGTAGCGCGCGATATAGCCGTGAGGTCATGGGCGATGCACGACCTCTCTGCGAGGTGGGCCGACGAGTTGGTTGAGTTCCTTCTGGCGGCGGAGCTTGAGGACCTTGCAGTGGGAGTTGGAGTGCTAAGAGATGTTGATGATGGGGCTTGTGGTGGGGTGGTACTCCTGGACTAGGTGGCACTCCTGGACTAGGTGGCCGGACTTGAATTGGACGTTGCAGGTGTTGCAGAGCGGCTTGTGGCCCATTGGTCCTGTCCACCATTGCTGCGCCTGTCTGCGAAGGCGAGACCGGCCGACTCCTTCCTCTTCGCGGCTTTCTTGGGCAGGGCATGGGCGCCGAGGGGTGAAATGAGCTCCGAGCTAGGGGAAGGCGAGACGAACACCGAGGACTAGTTACATGGGATGATGCGGGAGCACTTGCTCCACGCCTTGCTAGGAACGGGTGCAAAGGTGGTAACTTGCTTCTCACTGCCACTGAAAGAGTCCTCTGCAAGCCTTCCAGCGGCTGTGATGTGGCTGTGGAGGAGGAAGAGGCAGAGTTGATGCCATTTATGAGGTGAAGCTTGTCAGGTCTTCGTTGGAGAAGGAATCCTCACCACGGGAAGTCTGACAGTGAGGTTGCGACGTCACTCCTTTCCTTTCTTCTCCTTCGAGTTTACTTTTATTTCCTTTGTCTTTCCATTCCCTTCCCTAGGGAAATATTTTGACGGTGGATTCCTCTCTCTTCTTGATCCACGCCACCGAGTAAATATAGCATTATCTTCTACATTTCCTGTTCAGACATGGAACCTCAACCTCTTGGAGCAACACAAACCTTTTTGGTGTTAGTCTAGTCACGTTGCTTATTTCTCTACAATAACTTGCATGAAGTCTCCAACATCTTGAAATAGCCATATTAAGCATTTGGATCCATACCTGTAATGGATACTCATGCTAAGTCTGAGTAACATAGATATTTATTTAAGGTTTTAGGTAGATGCTCTATAATGATGAGTTGTAATGATTATTGATGGTTGACAAGAGTCCCATCCAATTGTGTCCTAGATAGCCTAGTCCCTAGTTACTCAATTGGCCTTTGCATTAATTAAACAGGGAGAATATTGAATTATAATAGAAAATGAATTTTCATCAATATAATGATATAATGTTATTATATAATATGATGTAATATATATTTTGCTGCAAATAAATATATTTTTATAGATAATATAATTTGTTTTCTAGAATAATGAGGTTCTAGAAAATAATTACATTTGTTTTTGTTTTTCAGTTTGTGGCTATATTGACTTACAAACGGGTCATGCAAATTTGGCTTTCAGTAGATGTGACTTACCTGTTTGTTGTTTTTTAACATTCTGTTTCAGTTAAGGTTATGAGGACTTCTGTATTCAGAAGAACAATTATGATTTAACACAGTTAAACAGATGAGCCTTTTTTAAATAGTGATTTAAATTAGATGCTTAGTAATCTCCAGTTAGCTGTTTCTCTACTTGGTTAGAATAAAAATTATATACACTGCGATTGGTCGAGTAGAAAAACTGAATAAAAGGGGTGAAATCATCATAATTTGAGGTTCTGTATTCTGGCTTCATGTGTTTTAGATGAACCAATATAAATATAAATGAGAGGGTTATGAAAGGATGAGAAAATCTTAAAACAGTCCTTTAAGCATAATAGATTTTCTTCGGCAGTATGAAGCTAAGAATGTTTTACCTTACTCCTATTATCTGTACATCCGTTAATTCTTCTCTTTCAGTTGAAGCTAAGAATGCTTTACCTTACTCCTATTATCTGTACATACATTAATTCCTCTCTTTCAGTTGAAATGAAGAATATTTTGCCTTAGTCCTATAATATGTACATTTATGAAGTAGCAGTTGCTCTGCACCTCTATTCTGTTGTTCTGAATTCTAATACTGTATTAAGTTGCAATCTGTAATATCAACTCTTCTTTCTTGGTTCTAAAATTTATGGTGTGAAGTAGCAGATGCTCTGCATCTACATTCTATAGTTCTAATGTAGTGTTAAGTTTCAATCTGTAATGTCCTATCTTCTTCCTTTTTTAAAAAATTTACAAATTCTCCAATGTATACTCTTTCCTTTACAGTGTCTGTAGTTGGCAATGATGTTTATACTTGTGCAAATGAAATTACAAAGTGAAAAATGCTTGACATTATGATATTATTTGATAATTATTTTGCCTTGAACCTTTCTGAAGCAGCATAAGTTTTTTTTTATGTAATTTTAGTAGGTCTGTTTTTTGTCATTGCTTTTAAAATTGGTTGATCCAGTCCCACATTGCCCCAGTTGTATTGTTGCATCCTTTGTCTAGAATTCATCCTCCTGTAGAGCCCTCATTGAGTTTTGCTAGGAAACATAAAATATGTCCTGAATAACTAAAAATATGGACGGTATTAGAGGAATTGCAGGAATGATATTTGAATCAACTGATTTCTTAAGAATTAAATAAGATTTTGCTCAAGCTGATGGTTCTAACTTAGGAATTCTGCTAATACATATCAGATGCTAAGAGGGATGTGTAGCAGCGAGCAATGAGGAAGGTGAAAAGAGCTAAAAAAACACAACTAAATAAATAAATAAAAAGAGCGAGAAGGGAGGGAATGCACAATAAACACAATCTTGGGAATGAGCAACGTCAATCAATAAAGGAGCCATAGGGTGCACTTTTTGAGGCATATGTTTAAAACACGTGGTGGCAGATAGCGCATCCATGCTCTTATTTACTTTATGAATGATCAATAGGTATTGAGTTTATAGTGGATCAGTTATATCATGTAACTTTTTCACATTTTTTGTAATTTTTATATTAAATTATTATTTTACTGATTTCAATCCTGCCAGCAAAGACAGGTCTTTGGCCAAGTCCATCTCAATTCTTTATTTTTTTTTTAAACAAGACCTTCCTATAGAGAGTTGTTTCTATTTAACCAAATATAATCATTGTTAATCTAAAGATCAGTTCAAAGCACTTCTGGTTTTTTTTGTTCACTTCTATGATTCTATCATACATATGCTTGTCCCTATTTGTTCATCACAATGGTGATTGGATTATTTTTTTTTCTAGCTCATGATGCTTGTATATTTATCTTGTCAAGTATTGCTCGTCTAGGTATATATTTAAAAACATATGAAACTCTACTTACTCAGCCAATGCCTTGATTGAGAAACTATAGTTTAGTTGATTTGCATATATAATTTTCTTGAAGGAAAAACAATTCTTCTCCTGTCTCATAATCATTAATTTTGCACTAATATGGTAAATTTAGAAGCCTATCAAAATCTTATGGAGGGTGTCATTGGATGATGCAGGTTGGAGAAAATGAGCCATTCGTTTCTGAACTTTTATCTAGTTTATCCATTACTGTTGCAGATCTTCAGCCTCATCAGGTTCACTCATTCTATGAATCTGTAAGCAATTTATCCTTCCCTCATAACTTCTTTGTACTATTGTTAATGTCTATTTTTTTTCTTGATTCACTAATTTTCTTTTTTTCTAAATGCAGGTTGGTCATATGATTCAAGCAGAACCCCTTCCTGCCAAGAGAGATGAATATCTGAGAAGATTAATGGATCTCCCAAATCAGGTAATTACTAGTCTTATGCTATGTCTTGAAATTCTTTCATCACATTAGCAGTCTTTATACTGTGATAATTTGTTTAGAAATGGGCTGAAATAATTGGGCAAGCAAGTCGCAGTGTAGATGTCCTGAAAGATCAAGATGTCATAAGAACAGTTCTTAACATCTTGCAGGTACACAATGATGGTTATTATTTTGCATTTGACAATCTGATTGTTTGCTAATATTAGGTTACATATTTGTTCAAAACTGTTCCTGTTGGTCACGTAGTATCTTTTTTGTGGAAGCAATCTGATGCTCAATATTTCTTGTTTGACATGAGAAATTATTTCGGAATGAGGCCTGTGTAACCTTTTTAACCACATTCTATTTGAATTTCTTGTAGCTTTCCTATTTTATTGTCTACTCATTGATTGTCTTATGAAATTAATAGTCGTTTGATAGTCTTGTAAATTAATTAATCTACAAGTTTACTAGTCATATTGTGAAATTTCTGAAAATAGTGAATGAGAAAAAAAAAGTGGCGAAACATTTTCCAAATTATGATAGATATTAGTCCTTTACAAGTCAATTAATTGAGAAAAGTGATATAAGAACTAGATATGAACTTTATTTGCACAAAGCGCTCATATTAGTACCTTGCTTGCTAGTGTAGCATGTGGTAAAAAGTAAAGAGCAACGATAATAACAATGCAGACTGTGGGAATCATATGATCCTATGGCCCAAAAATATTTGGGCCAAGTCATCTTGGCCAAAAGATTGAGAATGCGATAAGTTTGCATTGGATTACACTTGTGTGGTTTGAATAGAATTGGCAAATTTGGCACACATTAAGTGTGCTACTAACTGTTTTTTTTAACGAGACCTACTTTTTCTATCTTGCCTCAGCTGGTTTTCTCATTTCCTTCTGTTGTCATTTGACAACTCTTTAGCCGACCCACCTAGTGGGATAAGGCTTGGTTGTTGGTGTGTCATTTGACAACTCTTCTCACCATGCCTGTTAGACATTATAATCTTCTCCATTTCTTGCTTCTGCTATTGCCCCTAATTAGGACAAGTAGGGGACTCAACCAACACTAAACTTTTACTCACCACAATTCTTTGCAATTAAAGTGTGTGCCTTTTCAGTTACATGGTTGATAGAAACATTATTATATGCGAGCATTTCATGTAGAGTTGATGGATGATAAAATAAGATGAACAGGGGATGGATATGTTTGAAGGCCTACAGATTTCACTATTTAATTAATTAAAACCCAAGGTTTTAGAGAGACAGGAAGAGCAGAAGAACATTCAAAATAATTTGAAGTGCTTAACAATTAGCAAAATAAGATTCTATCGAAGCACACCAAGAATGACTCTGACTTAGCCTCTTTTAGCGAATCAGCTTTGAAAAGCTGGGTGAGGCTGGAGACAAGTTTATGTTGTGTTTCTTTGTGACCGACATGTGACCAAGCAATGAATTGATGCAACGGCTCTTACCAGGGATAGGATTTTTTTTTTCATTCTTGGATGATCCATCCTGCTATTGCTACTGCTTATGGTGGTCAACTAATTTACTCAATATGCATAATAGAGAAACACTTGTATTAGGTGGAAAGGGAAATTAGCCTTTAGCCACATATTACAGAATTGACTGGAAAGGGAGACTAAATTATCATGATGGCCATAAGTCTGTCTATGCAACCTAACATCAACTAAAGAGAGATTGTTTTTGAATGCTTTGGAACTGCTATAGTCTGGATGTTTTTGATTATTCATTGTCATTGTTGGGATCTTTCTCTACAGTATCTCCCAGCCGCTATGTTTCATGCACTCTCTACTTGTTGAACAGCAATGTAACTGGGAGAAAGCTGGTTATCTTGTTATATCTTGTTTCATACAAAGCAAGGGAGGGAATTTTACATTTCTATAATCATCCCTTCGTACTAAATGATAGTCTGACCCTACAAATCACGAGTAAATTACTTTTATGAAGTGCAACGACAAAAGGCATTTTTTCTATATTTTCATATAGTTTTAGCCATAAGCAAGTGTTGTTTGATTCCGACATTAATACTTTGAATGTTCATTAAGTGTTATTCTTTCAGTAAAGAAACTGCTTCAGCAATTCTTATTTCTTGACATTTTATTCAATAATAGCATGTCATGTGTTTTTCTTGTGTGTACTATAATAGATATATACTCATGCATTTACATGTAAAAATGATTATTTTGTTTACTTATTAGTTGTTTGTAATGTTATGATGCTATTTTAATTTTCATATTGCATGACAGAATTTGATAACACATGGTTACTAATCCTGTTTTTGGTGATGCTTAGCAGACAAATACTAGTGCTGCTAGTTCTCTGGGAACATATTTCTTCCCACAAATTTCCCTGGTATTTTTGGACATGCTTACTGTCTACAGGTGCATTTTCGTGTCATCACTTTTCCTTAATTAAGATATTTTGTTTTTTATGCAACGATTTAGTATTATAATCAATTTCCTCTTTCACTATACTAATCTGTTCACATCTGACACTTCTCCACAGAATGTACAGTGAATTAATATCTAACAGTATTGCTGAAGGTGGTCCTTTTGCTTCAAAAACATCTTTTGTTAAGCTTTTGCGGTATGAGTCAATACTTTGCTTGTCTTGTTGCATTAGATTTTTTGATCATTCAAATTCTGAGTTGGTCTTCATTTCAAATTTGTACTATCAGATCTGTAAAACGGGAGACACTTAAGCTGATCGAAACATTTATAGACAAAGCTGAAGATCAGTCACACATTGGTAAGCAGTTTGTGCCACCTATGATGGATCCTGTTCTTGGTGATTATGCCAGAAACTTGCCAGACGCTAGGGAATCTGAAGTATTATCACTCTTTGCAACCATCATAAACAAGTATGCATCGACTCTATTTTTTTGTTTCTGCATTATTCCATGTATATTGGCTGGTTCTCTATCTAGCACTGGTCTCTACTTCATGCTTTTTAGGCAATGATTCTCAATTGTTTAGCTATGTTCTGAAGAACTATTTCTTTTTTTCCTCATGTAGAAGTACTTTGCTTTCAAGTGAATTACATAATATGAGGTTTACTAGTACCTAATGTTTACAGACGTGTAACTAAATTACATAATGGACAATTTCCCTCCAAAATCCTGCTGGATTATGAATCCTTGTGTTTTCCTTTTTAATATGGAAATTTCATACTTTTCCTGATCCTTCCTATCTTTTAGTCTGCTATTTATCCTGTTGAATTGCTTAATGGATGAAAAAAAATAGAAGATATTGTTGCATTTGTGGTGGTGAGAAGCATTCATCATCACCCCAATTTATCTGAGCATTTACTGACTGGTTTTGTACTTTTATTACTCGATTGAATTGATTTCTTGTAAGGTATAAAATCGTGATGATGGAGTATGTACCTCGCATATTTGAAGCTGTATTTCAATGTACTCTTGAGGTAAGTATGAATTTAAGAAAATATCATGATTTTGGGGGTTTTTTCTTCTATGAAACCCTTTTTTGTTGCAGATGATCACCAAGAATTTTGAGGACTATCCAGAGCATCGTCTTAAGTTCTTCTCTTTGTTACGTGCAATTGGTACCCATTGTTTCCAAGCTTTAATTCAATTATCAAGTCAGGTAAGCAATATTTTTTATTTGTTTATCTGGCTACATAGTGCAGTGCACATGAGCTAACATGTGCATATCAGTGCTATTGTTTTGTGTCAGATTGTCTGTCTTTTTAGTAATTCTTTTCCTTCATCTCAGCAATTGAAACTTGTGATGGATTCTATTATTTGGGCTTTTCGCCATACTGAAAGGAATATTGCTGAGACTGGCCTTAATCTTCTGTTGGAGTTGTTGAAGAATTTTCAGGTAAGCAGATGTTCCAGTTTAGGTTATCTTATGGGTTTGGCAGTATATCTTAACAATGTAATATTCATGTATGCTGACAGGTTTCGGAGTTTTGTAACCAGTTCTATAGGACATATTTTTTGACAATCGAGCAGGAGATCTTTGCTGTCTTAACAGATACATTCCACAAACCCGGCTTCAAGCTACATGTTTTAGTGCTTCAGCATTTGTTTTGCTTGGTAAGAAGCAATTACTTCTTATTTGCCATGCCCTTCTTTAAAATTTATCTTGGTTAAATTTCAGGTTGACTCTGGTGCATTAACGGAGCCACTATGGGATACTTCTACAGTTCCATATCCATACTCAAACAATACAATGTTTGTTCGAGATTACACCATAAAACTATTGGGGTCATCATTTCCAAATATGTCAGTTGCTGAGGTAGAGATAGAGTTCTTTCGTCTCTTCAATCTTCATCTTTTGTTTACTCCTATTGAACATTTTTTTTTCTTGCCCAGATAACTCATTTTGTCACTGGATTGTTTGAGTCCAAAAACGATCCTCCAAATTTTAAGAACCATATACGAGACTTTCTCGTCCAATCGAAAGAGTTCTCTGCTCAGGTATTGTTAGCCTATTTGTTTAAACTTGCAGTTACTTTAAGATAAAATAGTATGACAGCCTATTTCTCATATTTGTCTTCGATTTACCACCCAAAAAAAAACTCTTTGCACGGAACAAATCAAGAAGCTTATAATTATATCAATTGCCAAGAATTATATTATGGACTTGATAGTCCCCATTTATGAATTATATTATGGATTAGTGTTAGGTGGCACTATGGGATCGTCATACAGATGGAATGACCCCAAAATTGTGGTACTTTTGGTTTGTCTTGTGCTTATTGGATAACATGGAGAAAACATACCAATGCCAAAATTAATACACAGGAAAAATGACTGATATGGATCATTTCTGTTTGATGCTTGATTGATTATATATATGGAATGTCAACCACATGGATAAGCTACAGAATAAAAACATAGAATCAATCGCGAGTAGTTGTTGAGTAAATAAAGCTGTATAGAAAAATATAGGTAAGCATAATCAACCACATGGTGATTCGAATTGGCATATACATGTGCAATCATACATTGACGTAAGCTGAATGAAGATGCTTGCACATCACTCATCATTCTGTCTTGTTTCAACAGGATAACAAAGATCTTTATGCAGAGGAAGCTGCTGCACAGAGAGAACAGGAACGCCAGAGAATGTTGGCCATTCCTGGGCTCATCGCCCCTAATGAGCTTCAGGACGAGATGCTGGATTCGTAGTATCACATGGCTTTTCAACGCTAATTTCACAGTTATTTTCTGTTTGCCAGATTCCTGCAAGCGCCTCCCACTACTTGGCTAATTCTCTGCTGGTGGTGATCCGAGGATGTCTATTTCTAATTTGATGTCCGTGTTTGTTGATTTGATTTGTATGGGCAGGTAGAGGAAACTCTAGCCTGCCATAGAGAGCCACTTGAACTTGTGATATTTTCAGGCTTGCTCTGATGTCTGGTTGAGCTGTAGCTTCTCGGTAGAATGTATTTCCCTACTATAGGGCTAGCATGGTGCGTGTTCGGCTTAATGTATTTACTAAGTATAGGGGAGTTGATGTGTTCATCCCATAGTTTTTTTTTCATGTCTCCTTCACCTCTGCAAGAAATAGAAGAATCATTGTCGATAAACCTTTTATGCTCACTAACAATGTCATATGAATCACATTGTTGCAGCTGAATCTTCAATTTGAATTACAAAAATTTTAATTTTTAAAAGTTCTTAGTATCCATCTACGACCAAAAAAAATTTACAATTATTATTTTTAAGAGTTGTGACTTGATGAATTATTCTTTTTCCCTGTTGCAGCAATGAACATTGAAGATACGCTCATTGATGCTTTAAGCACCTAGCTTGACTACCAACCATATTCCATGCTTTTGGATCGATGTTGCTAGCTGCCTTTGCTATGTTAGTGCACTTTCTCCATCCTGATGATTACTCTGAGTCACGAATGACCTTAATCACTATTAGACAAGTTTAAAAACCCTGCTAGCAACACTAGAACTCGATCATCTCTGTTCTGGTTTGTGTAGATGCAGTTGATATAGGCTTTCAAGCAAACTCTAGAATAACACTTTCATATTAAAAGTCAACTACAAACTCTTAATTAGATGTAAGTAACATTGCCATAAGATGCAAAAAAACACTTGCAATCAGGAATAAAAACTCCAGCATAAAATTCTGTTATGATACTTTGATATCAGAAACTAAAGGTTAATTCTCACCATCTAAGCTCACAAAAGTTTTCTTATGTAAGAGAACTTATGCTTATGAAACATAAGGTGAACAATAAATTCACAGAAAATGAGCTTTGACAACATACGATGTCAACACAAACTAATCACAATATCAACCACCTGTTCCGGAACAACTGACACCGTCTCTTATATGTAACAGAGTAACAATCTGAAGCACACAAATCAGCTCAAACTTTGAGCAACACAATGTAATATTTACCACATTAACAGACAAGCAAAATCCAGTAGGAAATACAATTATTCCTCAATGGCATTGATCTCGCATTATGTCATTTACCTGTGTCAAACTATTGCCTTAGTGTTTTCTTTCTGATTGTGATCTTCAGTTGCTTTGACATCTGTGAGGGATCCTGACTGTATGAGCTCCTTTACCTTCCGAAATTCATCATAGTGAGCCTTGCGATGCTCCTTGAAACTTAGTCTTGATTTATCTGTTTCAGAATCTGATAGGAACGAACAGGAATATCACATAGTTCAGATACTGATACATTTCCTCATGTGATGCAGTTCAGATGTTATGATGATATAGAGTATGAAAAAGGTTTCACTTTTCTTTATATTATAATGTTCTTTTTTGTTTTCCTCCACTCCTGGTCTACAAAGAACACTAAAAAATTAGGATTTTCACTAGCTTTTCTTTTGGAACGAGTTATGTACAGATAACATGGAAAGAGATGAAGTCTATGCAACTACGAGATGATAAAGATCCAACCTTCATCTTGCTCCATGGTATTAGCTTCCACTCCCATAGATGTCCAAGCACCATTCTCAGAAAAAATTTTCCTTGAAGAAGACGAATCATCTGAATTGATACCCATAGCTTCTTCCTTTTCCAAGCATTCATCAAAAGCTCTTCTTGGCGATAAACAACCTGCATTACCAATGAATGAGTTTTAAGCATCTGAAAGTTATTTATTCCCTCTTTAACTTGTTAAATAGATATTAGATCAAAGTGTAAGTTGTTTGAATAAATCAACATTTGCAGACTTACCATCATCCTCAACCATAGGATGATAAGGTGTTTTAGGTTCAGTTATTTTCTGCCTCACTGGTTTATTGGCTTCAATTTCATACAAGTTGTCTTCATTCCATCTCACTTGAGGCCTACTAAAAGATATACATAATATGCAACTCTTAAGGTTTATATTATCCAACATGGAGAAATACATAAGTCAGTTTCAGAAAAAAAAAAAAAGTGACACCTAACCATTTTGTTTTTAAAAAAAATCTGCAGAATTTCTAAATTCTGAATCTAGTCATATGTAAAATCAATTTTTCTATGAATGATCACTGAGTCAAATTCCTTCTAAAACAGACAAGCATCCTCTCTACAAATAAAAGAAAAGCTAAAAGGTCCTGATTATAGAATTTGTGAATTTTCAAAACAGTTGCAATAGCGTCAACTAATTTACGAAAACAATTTTTTGAAATTTTGTTTAAACAGACAACATCTAGCATGGCCAAGACAAAAGAAAAGGTAAATATCATGCATTACTAGTACTAACCTCATTGTCCAAAATAACAGATCTTAGCTACCAGTGAAATTCCTGATTATGCTTTTCCTGTGTATAGAAATACGCATGATAAAAGTGTTAACTTCGAAAACAAATTTTAGCAGCAAAAAACTGTATATTTACAGATAGCACAAGCTCAAATTCTAAACCATTTGTTCAGGAATGCATATAGGGAGGTACAATGGCGATTTCATCCGGGGGAAAAAATTTGAAGCACACTTCTCCGAAAAGAAATGGCAATACAATATATAGATAGCAGACAATTTATTAAAAAATAAATAATCAAACAAAGTTCACAAACTTCTAGAGGTCAATTGGAACATACTAGTAACACAGAAATGAAGCATATTATAATTCAATTATAATCAATTTAAATATGTTTGATGGTGTTAGTCAATAGTTCCCCCAAATTATTTGATCTAGGACAACACCAACTTGTGCCACTATGGTAAATGCCAACATCCTCCGCATCTACACATCTGACGGGAATAAAACGGAAGAGGCTCCCAAAATCTGAGCATTCACTAGCTTTAACTCAGAGCAAACAATATGAAGGCACATAATAGTGAAGGCCTTGGTCAGAACTATTCTAAATGACCTTCACAATTGAAGTGATTTATAAAATACTACAGTCAACTCAAAAATCTAAATTCAACCAATGTGAGTAATTATCCCAATGTCTTATCTTTAATTGGAAGAGATCGCCGATTACATCATGAACCACAAACCAAACTCAAACTATTGCAACACGCAAAGCATAGTTCTTTCCTTTCAACTTCTTCGTAGTAATAGTAATGGACCCAACGGGGCTCAAAAGATCAGTAATAGGAGACATTAAGGAGGCAGTCACAGAATTTGACTTTTTACCATGTATCAGTAAGGTTCACATCATAGATTAACCTCATATCAGTAAGGTTCAATCCAGTTATCAGTCACATAGCATGTATGCATACACTAATATATTTTTGTTAACCGTGGATATACTTGCACTTCCAATCCTCTGGATAAAGTTAGCTTCTTTCGACAGTGAGTTAGTAGTTGCGCAATATGCAAATAAATCAAACTAAATTAATATACCAAATCTCTTGGACACTTCCATGGTTTGTGTAATCACATAACTGAGTAACAAACACTCTTCATGGTTTACCATACATCTTACGAAGAAGACTTAAATAATGAGAGTTCCTTCAAGAAAAACTGGATAGAAGAGGGATCAAACAGGTTTCAATACTCTTCATTTCAAAGATGCTATAACTAGATTGAATGCACAGGCAAATAAGTAAAATACAGATTACAAGCAAGAACTCAGCATTATCTCTTTATGAATTAGAACTAATTACTTCTTTATCGTCGTCCATAACACATTTCTAGGAAGGTACTAAAAACAACAATAAAAAACCCCTAATCTTTGGATTAATTTTTTTTTTTTTTTAAAAAGGAAGTGTGACTAAGTATAGGAAGCCATAATTCTAATAGATTAAACGAGCTTCAACTGAAGGATTACAAGGCCAATTCAGCAAGAAAGTTCATGCCTTTTAGAATTATCCACGGATGAAAGAGAATTAATCCATGGGTTTAAAAAGAAACAATTTTTTTGATTCCATATGAGGCACAAACACGAAGAACCAGCCAAACCAGAAATCTACCCAGATTAATTTGACCATTTTGTTTCTTGCCAAAAATAAAAAAAATAAAAAAATAATAATCAACCAAATAACTTTGTTCCAGCACATGAATCCAAACAAAACCTAACCATTAGTGATTCCCTAAGGAAACAGAAGACAATTAGGCAAGAATCCAACAATTCAAGAGAATAAAGCAAAGAGGGGCAATTACCAGAGCGACGATGAAGATTCAACGCAGGACCAGGATGGCTTGCTGCTGGATGGTAATGGTGGTACTATTTATGGATCTCGAGACGCGAAATGCTTCCGGTTTTTTAGAAAAGTCAACGAGAGCGGAACAAAGTCGGCTGCCGGCTGGCGCAGCGCAGGACGACGATCGACGAAAGAGGTCGGGCCCGGTTCAGATTGAGCCAATTTTAGCGCCATAGCTCCACCTTAATTTCGAGTTTTTTTTCACAGAGCACCTCGTACTTTCCATTTTTACAAAGCGTGATGCTTTCGTGCGTGTGTTTTTGTTAATCGAGATACCAAATTCCTAATGATAAATTTGAAAGTGCTTATGATAATTCACCCAATAGCTGACCTCATAATTAAGATGATAATTTTTTTTTGGAGGAGAGTACGGAGAGATTTTTTTAAATCCGATTAATAAATGAGGATGAAAATAGAAGATATAAAATTGGATCCCTCTTCACAATGGAAAATCTTACCCATTTTTCCTTTATTCTTTCTCACTCAAATATCCCCGTTAATGAATTATTTTTTGTTGAAATATGTAAAATTTAAATCTAGGACTGCTTTGTTCTTATTTTTAATGGTAAATCTATCCCTTTTTTTTTAACAAAAACTTAATATATTTCAATTACTTCAACCTTTTGGTCAAAATTATTAAATTTATTAGACATCAAAATATCCTAAAATAAAAAAACAAGATTATATTTAAATTTTACACGCTTTTAAAAAACATTTTTTCAAAAAAATAAAACAATTTTATTTATATAAATGAGATAATGATATTTAAAACATTATAGTACTGAATTTCAAATAATAACATTATAGTATTGTTAAAATCCAACGCTATAATGATGTTCTTTAAAAGTCAACACCATATAGTATTAATTTTTGAATACAGTACCATAATAAAATAAACAATAAATACATTTGATAAATTTAAAAATTAAGCGGTTACTAATTGTAGGAATAGTGACTAGCACATAAAGGAGGCATTTTATCTCGACTTTGCCGAGATTTGAACCCCAAACCTCATGGTGACAACACCTCATGCGCTAGCCACTAGACCGTCCTGAGGGGACTTATGATTTATCATCAATGAAGCATGATTCAATGCTCGATAGGTATAAATATTACTTTAGAATTCGGATGATCTCGTGCCTCTGTTTAGGAAGACCATATTTGTATATTATAAGACTAGTGTAAAAAATAAGATAAATTTTGAACTCCAAATCATGTTTCAAATATTATCCTTAAAGTTTTATTTAGTCTATAAATTATACATCACAAAGACCAAATATCCTATTGGATTAGATGAAGCTAATTGTTTATACTTTGTACTGAATAAGATAATTCAGAAAATAAATAAAAGGAAAGCAAGAATGTGTTTTCTTTTCCATCCAACTTAGTCATTTTATAGATAATGAAGCACATCATGATATTGAAATGACTAAAAGTTGCAACTTTTCTCAAAAGTTATGACTTTTCCTTCAATTTTTTTTTATTTAAAATATCCAATAATCCCCTGTCATTTTTAATAATTAAAATGGATTACAAACCACATATTGATAATTTATGCATCAATAATAGTTTTTTTCGATTGAACCACTATCTTAATGATGGTTTCTTATAGTTTGTAAACCATTTTGGTAGCAAAGCTTTGAACCAAAGGTTCATGTAACAAACCACATGAACCATCACACACAAATTTACTTCTTTCCAATTGTTATAAATACCTTACATTTTGTGTAATGCTATAATCCTTTCACGTATGTGTCAAAGTTTAAGTCCAAAATTATATTCATATAAGCAAG
>JBBMJZ010000126.1:2371984-2382299 GCA_037833815.1 Zingiber zerumbet
ATCTCATCCATCCATTTCAAAATGGGTGATGTAGATCACATCCTTTCCTAAGAGGCATACTACCTCTTCATTAGATGCACCCTTTAATCATCCAAAAGGCATTTAAACCTTTTTGATTATTTTTCTATTTATAATTTCTAATAGGAAAGTACTGTGATCCCGAGTGAGAAGTTTGCAACTTGCACCTAACCACAATATGGATGAACGTGTCATCCGACCAAGATCTTCAAATCACCTTCCAATAGGACACACTCTTATCCTTTGTTCTATACCAATCAGATGCCTTTGCAATGTCGAAGTATAGTGTTGTTCTACCTTGTGAGGAGTTGAGCTATTGATATATTGAGCCCTGTCATGCCAACTATCCTATCCTAAGTCCTAAATTACAACTATCTACTTAATCAACTAGAAGAAGCTCCCTTTTAATATTATCATCCCCACACCAATTGTCTTCTGAGATAGATATCATGTATCCATAAAAAGTCCTTAGCATATGTATTCTATGAAGTCTTTGTGAGAATGACTTGATTCCAGCTTCTGGTATCTTTGAAATTCATCTCTCCTTCTGCCTTTGGAGAGCACATGTCACTACAAGAAAATTCATAATTAGCAACCTAAATTTCAGTCGCTAATTGGACTTAGAGACCACTTTGTGACCGAAAATTTTGGTCACAATGTTTTCGTTACCCGCATTTAGTGACGGAATTTTATTTTCGTCGTTAATTAGCCATGGATTTTTATTTTTATCTCTAAATAAGTGATGACGATTTAAGTCCATTGGTAGAATTAGCAATGGAACTAATATTTTTGTTGCTACAGAACTAAAATTTCCGTCGCTAAAGTAAATGACAAAATTTTATGTGACAGAATTTTATTTTGATTGCTAATGTTAGCGACTCTCTGTGCTCAAAAGTAAACTGCAACATTAAGTTCTACGACTAGGGAAGCTCCAAGAGGGTCTGCTATGCTCAGGACTTCCGGGTCGGACATTACTTTTTGGTTTACTTTTATTGCATAAGTTGTGTTTAGTTTCATATTCTATTTTCTCATGCTTGTAATTCAACTATAAGATGAATTTCTCTGTCTCTAGAAAACTTCCGAAAAGAAGACCATTAGTGGACTCGCGTTGAGTGCATAGACATTAGATGTACTAACCTGAGGATTAGGAATCAAGTAAAATCTTGTATGTCTCTCTGCTTTATTATTTTATATTCTATTGTTACTAACGATTTTGATAGAACAAACAAAAGAATGACAAAAACAAAATATCGAGATTCACCCCCTTTTCTCGATGCACACTAATCCTATAGTTAATACACATAAGAGTACACATAGATGTATACACCATAGATAGCTATTTAGACCTAATACTTCATTAGAAATGAATGACTATCTTTAGACATGAATTTGATTGTATGTTTTTTATGTATGATATATAATTTACCTTTTACCAAAATCAGTATAGTAAAAATAAATGAATATTCTTTTTAAAAAAATTTAAAAAATGTAAATATATGACGAGAGTAGATCCTCTATTTGCGGTCCAAAGGATGAGCCATTCTATTCATTGGTCCATTTGAATGTACCCCACCTGTTAAACAGATAGGGTCCATTCAAATGGACCAATTATCATTTATAATCTGGATCAGGTCTGAAGAGGCTATAAAAAGGGGTCTCGACCAGCTATTTTGAACAACTGAATTCGCAACGATCTTTGAAGTTGCGCACTACACCGAGGCAAATCAACCAATAAATTCCTAATTCCTTATTGTCGGTATACTATGTTTCTTTTGGTACTTGTAATTGCTTACTTGTAAAAGATTTCTGAACTATTAGTGATTGCCCACTGAAAGCGATCAACGATCGCGGGCCTTGGAGTAGGAGTCGTCGCAGGCTCCGAACCAAATAAAAGAAACTTGTTAGCGATTGCATTGGTGTTTTTTCTTTATTCCGCTGCATTATTTTGAGTTTTCCGAAATGAATGAATTATCTATTCGTGCTATTCACCCCCTCTAACACGTCATCGATCCTACACATCGTTATCGTATAGAGATGTCTAGATGCAAGATTGATTATCTTGGAATCTTACACATTTGATATTCTATGACTGTTCACCTATAAAAGTAGTTATACTATAAATTAGGTGGGAATTTGATATAGATATATAAGATATAAATTATTCTCTAACTTACATAGATTTGAAACCATAATGCAAATTCTATCTCTAACTTTTCAGCTATTTCACTTGCACCAATTGATGGATTTTGTAGTTATAGTTGTTGTTCATATAATCTATCATGGAAGGTAATTTTAAAACAATTGAGATAGCAAACAAACATAATGAGATAAATGTTTGATTAAAGAAGTCATCTCACTTTATGTAAGGTTTGACCTCATCACAAGTTATAGTTATAGTTCTTGCAGTATGATATTCTTATTGAGTTAACCATCTAATAATAGATGCATCCATTGGCTTACCAAGAAACTTGAAAATAGAATGCATTTCTGGGTCTATCGGCTCAGTAGCATTAGAATTTTGAGGACACTTATGATGTCTGGTTTCATATTATCAGTAAAATATATGAGCAAAAAGATGATGTTTCTTTAACTAAATAGGCATTACATATTGAATCCTCAACTCTTGCTTTGTTGTAAATATTATTCTTTAATTTTTTTTCAAAAATTATTTAAATGGAAACATCCATCTATGCTGCATAGGACATGCTACTTGTGCCTCGTAAGGTAGGTGAATTGGTATATGTTCTATTGAATCTAAAAAACTGGATGGGAAAATGCGCTCAAGTTTACATAATATGAGAGGAATGTCTATTTCTAGCTGAATCATATCAGCCATCATAATACACCTCGCTATCAAATCTCTAAAAAATAAACTTAATTCTGTATATGATTGCCAAACATTTTGAGGAAATAAGTCACGGATAGCTATTGGAATAAATCTTTGCATAAATACATGATAGTAATGACTCTCCATTCCAAACATCTTTAACTTGTTTATATCCATGCATCGAGCCATATTCGAGGCAACAATATGAAAATTTGATTTCTTTCATCCAACTACATAAAACTTGCTTACTATCTTTGTCCAATGTATAACAAGTCTTTAGAAATTTATTGTTTGTTTTGTTCTGATACAACTCTGGTCGACTAACTAGTTCTTTTAATTCCTCATGTAATTTTATATTTTCTTTAGTTCTTCTAGGCATATTCATCACAGTGTTGAAAATATTATCGAAGAAATTTTTCTCAACATGCATCACATCTAAATTATATCGAATAAGTAGATACTTAAAATATGGAAGCTCCTAGAAAATGCTTCTTTTCTTCCAACCAAAGTTGCATTGCCTAACAATGTATTTATTTATCTTATCAAAATTAGACTGAGATACTGGTAGAAATCCATAGATGTCCATTTAGTCAATGATTTCTTTACCTGACTTGATTGTTGACGGAAGTTTTCTGACTCCAACATTTCATAATGTAAATTTTCTCGCCTAAAACGATGTTCAACTGATAAAAAATTATGGTGATTCACTACAATAAAATTCTCATTTAAGAACACTTAAAAGACAATGGTTTTATTACAAAATTATTTTTTTTTGCCTTTTAACAACAGTTTTAAGAAAAATTGTTGTCTTTAAGTGGTTTTTTGGGGCTTATGACAATGATTTTTAAAAACTATTGTCTATTTACTCTTTTTTAGGACTACAACAATGGTTTTTGAAGGCTACGACAAAGTTTTTTAAAATCGTTGTCTATTTGCACTTTTTTTGTACTACGACAACTGTTTTTAAAGGCTACGACAACGGTTTTTAAAACCGTTGTCAATTTGCGCTTTTTTAAAGCTTACAACATGTTTTTATCTATGTGCATTTTTTTGAATTTTTTCCTCGCTGTTTTTTCCCCTTGCAGTTTTTTCTTGTTGTTGCATTTTTGTTTCCCTCTCCTAAATTTTTACGCCAAAACCCTAAATTCCTTTCCTTCCTGAACCCGCCCCTCTCTACCTGCCATCTCTTCACATGGGTCGTTCGCCCGTTCGTAGATATCCACCCACGAACGGAAGTTGCGTTGAATCCCCCAACACCATCATCTCTGCCATGACGAAGAGAAGTAGCGGGAGGAGAGCGACAACGATGGAGGAACTGAAGAAACAAAAGTTCAAAGAAGATTCCATCAATATACATGTTTCTCATCTTAATTCCACCTCTCAGATCCGCTTCTTGCTTGACCCCCTCAAAAAGACCAGCTCGTTGATCTCCATCGCCATCACTCCAGAAATGGAACACCAATGCTAATGGTAGAAATGAGTCAGGGCCGGTGGTGGCATCGCCAGCGCAGATGGATAAGCGGGCCAAGAAGATGGTAAGGGATATGGAAGATGCTGATTGGGACAAAAGGTGACCTTGTTCTTTGGCTCATAGATCGACATCACTGAGAGGTTCGTGAAGGTTAAGTTTCTGAGCTTTTGGTCTTGATATACTGATATTATACTTTTTCATCGTAAATGTTGTGGTAACTGCAATTGATTTAGTTTTCCTTGTCCCTATTATATTTTTCAGGTGATATTGATAGTGAAGAGCATAGTGAGATTGAATATGTTGCTAAACAACTCTATGGTCTTATACATGCTCGTTATATTATAACCAGCAGAGGACTAAATGCAATGGTGAAATAGATATTTTTGCTCTTATCTATTTGTGAAAACTTGTAGAAGTGAATATTAACAATGCAATGGAGAAATAGATAATCTTGTTATGGAAGTGCTAATATCATCTGATTTTGTAGCATGAGAAGTACAAAAAAGTAGATTTTGGGTGTTGTCCTCGATTTTTTTGTAAGGGACAGCCATGTTTACCAGTGGGTACATATGATATTCCTCGTAATGGATCTGTAAAGATCTACTGCCCTAAATGTGAAGATATTTACTTTCCAAGATGCAAATACTAGAGTAGTATCCTTCATCTTTTATTCCATTTCATTTGTCTTTTTTCTGATAGAATTTACAGAAAACTACTCTCTATTCATTGACTCACCCGTTATGAGAGAATTAATATTTAGCCTTTCAAAAACTATCCACGAGCAAATTGCTATCTAGTTGCATCCTTAGTTACTGTGAGTTTTCCTTCAACAAGCTTGTGATGCATTTGAAATTAAGTTCAGGGATGATTTGAGGAAGTGCATAAAAGTGTACATTATGTTTTCCTTATGCTAAATATTTAAGGACTTAGGACTTTAAAAAAAATCCAAAATTATGTGATTGAGAAAAAAACTGCTTATAGTGCTTCCAGAATCATTGAACAACACATGGTTGAAAATACCGCTCTCATACTTTTTGTACTAAGTTAGGGCAAACTGGCATGATGAAGTTAGTTATGAATTGGATGTACCAGACATAAGGCTTAAAGTTGGTTCATGAGATATGTTTTTGTATAGGCTACTTTATATAGTAGCATTATGCAATTTCTTTTTATTTTTGTAGATTTGTCCGGTAGGGAGAGTACCTTGAAAAAGTTATTTTGTTGGATGATAAATAATATAGATGGTGAAGTTACCAAATATTTTGTCTTAATTTTCTTTGCAAACTGTATTGCATGTGTATTGTGGCATCTAGTAGAATTTGCATTTTGGTACTCCACACTCAATCAAAAATTGGTACAATAGCATATTCCAATTTTCATGTACTAGGAGAAAATTACTTAGCATATTAGTTTCTTTGGTATATCCTATGAAATGCTCAGTCCTTATTTAGTTAGAAGCTGCATTTTTCTAATATTTTTGATACATATACCTGCCTAGTTTTTCATGCAACATTAGATTTTGGTTTAATACATACACGGATATTGCTCATTTATCAAATCATTGCATATTTCTTTAACTCTGATAAGATATTGATGGTGTATGCATTGGCACAACTTTTCCTCACCTGTTTCTGATGACATTCCCTTTAGCAAAATCATCAGCAAACTTAGTGTGTTTCCATGCATGCTATTTTAAGTTTTCTAATGTAATTGTGTTGAGCTCTCTGAAACATGGAGTGAAGAGTTACTCTGTGAAGTTGATGAGGACTACATATTAAGGACTGGATTTATTATGAAACTGATGATCAATAATGTTGGAAAAGGCTGACATGGAAGAATCAACAAGTGAGAAAGAGGAGTCTAATGAAATCCTACAAGTTGAAGATTGTGATGGGACTTGGATTGATAATAATTAAGTGCAATCCTACCTGGCATGAACCACCATCACAAGTTTCTAGTCTTTTAGCTATTGTTCATTAGTTGTAAATGGAGTTTATTTGTTTATTTGTATTGGAATAAATTTTAATTGAATATGAGGCATGTTTCTTCTTTTGTTATTGTAATTCTTGTATAAGTAATATTTTAAATGACATTGATGTGAAGAATATTTTTTCTTTTTTTATTATGATTCTTTATTATATATTTATATTAGAATATGATATATTGGTATTAAAAGATAATAGTTTAAAAGATAATGGTTTAAAACCATTGTTGTTGTCTATCGCCCTCAAAGACAACGGTTAAAAACCATTATCTTAGCCCCAAAAACTATTGTAACTGGCAGTGTTATTAAAAGTGCTCTAAACAACAATAATTTTAAACCGTTGTCTTTTCATTCAAAGACAATGGTTTTAAATCATTGCAAAACTGTTGTTGTTTCATTCAAAGACAACGATTTAAAACCGTTGTCGTAGCCCCCACTTTTAACAACACAATCAGTTACAACGGTTTTAAAGGGCCTAAGACAACGGATAAAATTTGTTGTCTTTTAACGTTTTTATTGTAGTTGTTGTAGTGACTCCATTTACAATTGCATAAAAATTAGATACATAATAAAATATTAACAAACAATATAAAAAGTAATTAGTTTATATCTAAAAAATCAAAATACTAGCATTTATATTTACATTGACAGCTTCCCATCCACGCTCCTTGATGTCCATAGGACCATGCTTCCAAGTTTCATAAGTTATTGGTACTTTCTTGCTAACAATCTTGCTGAGGGATCTTTACATTTTTGCTGCATTTTCACTAATTGGCTGTCCGAGATTATTGAAAGCAACTTCCTGTATAATTCCCTTTGTCCTTAAGCTTGAAACATTGTCCATATTTGTAGGACCTCTTGGTGTTCTATTTGATTGTGTGGTTTTTCAATCTTCTATTGAATCAACATCTATTTTTTCCTTTCCCTTGTCAACTTGTTTACCTCCTCCTTTACCTTTTTTTATTACCATAGAGCTGCTTGTTAATTACAAAAACTAGAGGATTAGTAAACAAATCATTCATCAATTCTATCATAGGAGAATGAAAGAAATTGCAATAAAATATATTCTTTACAACAAGAAAATCCCAAATACTTGTTGTTGGATGCATGAATAAATTAAAGATTAGCATGAATATAGAATGGCTGGATAAGTCAATAGGAATATGGATAAGTCAATAGGCCTTGCACATGGTACTATTTAGGAAAAAAAATTGCATGATAGGGTCCACTGTTAAGTACCCTAATAATTTGCTAAGTACCCTACTAATTTTTAAACCAATTAGTGATCCACTAAAGTTGTGCAATCTGTATATTGAGAAGTATGTAAAATCAAGTGTGGCATCCAACAAGTCCTCATGGTACACAAACTAGGAAAGAAATACAAGATAAATATGCAGAAGCTATAGGAATCCATTATTGAAAAAAACTACAAATGTTCCAGTAGAGACACAATAATATGCAGAAACACAATAAAATTTATGGTCACAGTAGAACTAGCATATGTCATAATAATTATAGAACTATTGTATAATAAATTATGTAGGATTTAAAATTAAATATAATTACCACACTAAGATAAAACATCAACAACCCAAGTTCCATCATAATCTTCACGAATGCATAGTGGTTCATTGTCATCTACTACGTTAACATCCATTATTGGAAGCCCTCGAGAAAAATATTGATGGTGGGTTATAATTTCTACTACGTTAACATCCATTATTGGAAGCCCTCGAGAAAAATATTGATGGTGGGTTATAATTTCTTCTAAATCATCACCGGTAATATTTTCAAAGTAATCTCTAATAGGAGTTGCAAGTGCAATAGACCATGTGGGATCTTCAAGGTCTTCAAGGTAAAAAAACTTGTTTCGCTTGACTCCCTAAGATGAATGAATCATATTTGAATTCTATCCTTCTGGGGTTTCCTAATGTGAAACCATATTCATCTACTTTAATACCTCCATTATTATCAACCTAGTTACATTTAAACATTGGAATTCGATAGAGATGATAATCGAGCTCCCATATTTCATCAATAACTCCACAGAATATAATATCTGACACAATTGGATTCCTATCCTTTATGCTAGAAACCTGTATAATCTTTGCAACTAAGCTTCTCTAGAATTTTGAACTACCATCACGTCATCACACTCTTTTGTGTGATATGTATCCCCATCAATTAAATATGCGGAATACTTGAATACTTGCTTGCTAGGTCCATGTGCCATACACTTTAATTGTTCAGAGATTTGACATGTGGAATGATTAATTTAATTTGCAACCTATAATTTTCAAAATGCAAAAGTTGAATTATATATTAATCAATTTCATAACTTCATAAATTATGAACTAGTGCATACCTTGCATGTAACTTATAGTATCATACAACCACGGAATAAAAGTTTGATTGTGCTCATCTTGTAACCACTTTTTTTACTTTCCTTTCTGATGAAATTTACCATCAAATGAGCCATGTGACTTCTATTGAAAATATGATAATGAAATGATTAACTACTAGAATCTAATGTTGCTCTTGAAAGTGGCAATGAGTTGGAGAAATTACTCGATATAAGGTGCTATCTCATCATTATTTTCCAATATGTGATGATGTGCTTGCTCCCACTCCTCATGATTCATAGAGTGCACTTGATCTCGAGATAAAGGTTTGGTAAGCTCCAATTGATGACTCCTTATTGGGATGCCAACAATGTGCATATTAGACAGGTAGTCTGAGTAAAATTCTATAGCCTCCTTAGCAATATAATATTTGGCTATACAACCTTCTGATCCATTGTTGTTTCGTACATAACCTTTCAATGTTTTCATGAATCTTTTAAATGGGTACATCTTTCTATATCAAATTTGTCCACACAATTTAACCTCATGCACAAGATGAACAGTCAAATAGACCATGACATTAAAAAATGGAGGAAAATATTTTTCAAGTAAGCACAACGTTGTCACAATATCTCTTTTCATATCATCTAACGTCGAGACATCTATCACTTTGCTACTCAACATATTGAAGAAGAAGCACAATCAAGTGATACTATATCTAACATATTTGGGTAAGACACCGCAAATGGCAACTAGAAGTAACTGTTGCATCAAAGTGTGACAATCGTGTGATTTCATACCAACAAGTTTCAACTCCTTCATGGATACAAGGCTCCTAATATTGGATGAATAACCTGTAGGAACCTCCATTCCCAACAAGGAGCTACAAAATTTCCTTTTCTTATCTTTTCTTAATGTATAACATGTCGCTGGCAAAAAAGTTTTATTTTCCCCCTCTTTTGGTGCCCATTCCAACATGGCATTCATATCCACAAGGTTCAATCGTGCTGCTGGCCCATCTTTTCTTTTTCTTGGAATGCCAAGTAATGTGCCAACCAGACTTTCACATACATTGTTCTCTATGTGCATCACATTAAGAACATGTCATACATGTAGATGCTCCCAATACGCAAGTTCAAAGAATATTGATTTCTTTTTCTAATATGGTCGACCACCATCCTCTAGTGCTTCAAGTTTTTCGCTTATTTTTCCCCAATGACAATTAATTTTATCAACTATTCTAGAAATATCATGACCACTCAATAGTTTGAGTGCAATGTTAAAGTCTTGCCTCTCGTCAAATGCTTTAAGGATGGTTCTCAGGAAGAAACCTTCTATGACCTATGAATGACATTTTTCTACTATGTTTTAACCTCCTCGCACATGTGTCTTCACCACGGATAGGGCATGCCTTATATCCTTCACGCAACATCCTAAAAGGTTTCCATATGTCGGAAAGTCATTAATTGTCCATAGTAGGACTGCCTTAAGGGTAAATCTTTCTTGCTGACATACATTATATGCTTCAACACCTTTTTCCCATAAGTTCTTTAAGTCATCAATCAAAGGTTCTAAATAAATATCAATATCATTCTCTGGTTATTTAGGACTAAAAATCAATAAAGTAAGTATCATAAATTTTCTCTTTCTACAAAAGAATGGAGGAAGATTGT
>JBBMJZ010000126.1:2420302-2433092 GCA_037833815.1 Zingiber zerumbet
GTGGTCGCCTGCATGCATGAAATGACATGATGCGTACAATACAGCAATCATCATATATAAATAAATAGGAAAACAGGTCTGCTACATGAAGCCAGCATGCTCAATAAGAAACATGAATAAATAGCAGTCAAAGCAAGTAAACATGGTATCTGGTATCTATCTATCTATCCAGTATCTAATATCTAGTATCTAGTGTCTGGTATTTGCTAAATATCATGAATAGCAACGAGAGACTGTATAGATATAGAAACAAGTAGCTCAAAGATTTGCGTGGAAGTATCAAACGCAGGAAAAATAAGAGTGGAGTCAAGATAAACAATTTCTACACAAGGATAGCTCATGCACTAAGATCAATATACACTAAAGAGATAAAGCAAGAAGTACCCGCCTTAAATGTAGATCGCGTCAAGTAGTCTCGCGTTGAGACGCTCGTCTCGAGTCAATGTCCTGCAATTAACACGACATATGGTTTAGCTAATTACATATACAACAACTAGCTAAACCCCAAAACTCAATCCTAGTTTGATTAGGCAACTGTTTAATTTCACCTAATAACTCAAATCCAACTAAATGATGAGTCGATAATTAATCCACCAATTAATTTAAGATCTACCCAAATTCACATATCACAACAGAATAATCCAACACATCGACTACTAAGCATTATGAACCCAATATGCATAATCCATCCACATAATCAATTGTGTATCAATTAATCCTCAATTAACACATTATCTATTTAATCCATGTCTTAAATCGACTAGACCCATGAATCAATCCTATTAATCACCAATTATCCAAGCAACAACAGATTACGAAAATGTCCAACATAATATGATACATATACATATCCACCCAAGTAACAGACCACACCTAACTATAATTAGAACAATCTAACCATTTCACAACTAATCGCCCTTATGATTTAATCCAATTTAATTAGTTAACCCTTCTTGTTAACATTCTTCAATTATCCTCCAAGATATAAAACTAACAATCCAACTAGTTTAATCAATGATGTATCAGTTAATCCTCAATTAACACAAACATCATTTAAATTAATCAATGCCAAGCTTAAAATACTCATATCAACTAACCAAGGTCATGATCCAATAGATTAAGCAAATCCTAACTATTTCCACCATTTAATTGAGTTTAACCTTATGCATAAATCACTGTAAAAACTCACCCAAACCATCCATAAATCAATCTAATACATAATGTAATCAACCCTTATCTCAACTTACCCAAATTGGATTTCAATTCAAATCAATCCCAGTATAAATTAAATAGTTCTAACCATTCAATCCCCTTATAGAATTTATTTCCAACATACAAATCCAAAACTCACCAAATTCCAAAATGATCATTGATAGCTCATGGCCAAAGGAGTTCACTGCCGAATTAGGATGACTGAAACAGTGGATCGTCGGCGACTCGTAACTGGAGACGATGCATAGCCGGAGAAGATGGCTGGAGCACTGAATCATCAACACGTAGTATTACCAAAACTAAAATGACAATCTAACAACACCCCTCATCAACACTGAGCATAAATCAAACACACAAAACATCATAGCACTCACCCAAATCCAGTGATCGGTTGTGGATGACTCACAATCGAAGACGATTCATAGCCGAAAGAGAAGAATGGTAGTGCGATGGTGGCGCTGCGTACAGCCGCTCGCGCATGGACATTGTGGTTATGGTGACCGGTGCATAGGAAAGGCGACGGCGTCTGGCTCTCTGAAATGAGCGCGAGCACAGCAAAGAGGGGCGGCGACGAGAGTGAATCGGGAGAGAAAAGGCGGCGCCACACAGATCCGACACGATCGGACGCCCTCAAGCCGAGATTCGGCATGATCGAACGACGACACAGTGACGGCTAGGGCTTCGCCGGAAAGGCAAAAATCGAGTGCTTGGCTCCCGACGAGGGCTGGGTGTCCGCGGCTAGGTCTGGGTAGGTGATGGCCAGATCTGCACCGGTGACGAAGAGGTGGACTCGGCTCAGGTCGGTGCTCGAGTGCACGTCGATGATCTGAGGATGACCGGTGTTGATCGGGCGAAAGAGGGAAGAAGGGTCAGCGTGAGAGGAGAGAAGGGATTGGGCGGAGTGAATGAGGAATGGAGAAGGAATCGGCTTATAAACCTAGGTTGATTAAAACTTAGGTTTATTTAATCAAACCTTAAGTACACTCCTCAATCAACTCCTACTTTAGGGATATTCCAAACAGCCTTTTCCCAAACCTATAATTGATCCCCTTAAAATACGTCAAACAGGTTCCGAAAAATTTCCAGAAAATTCTTAAAAATTCCTGAAAAATCCAATAAGATTATTTATCAAATAATCTTGTAGTTTAATCATCATTTGGGTGCCGTATTTTACACATCTAGTATTTCTGTTATTAATGATTGAATAAACTAGTTTTGGTGGATGGTTGCTAAATATTATGATTCCATATTTTTTCTGAGATTGATGTTTTTGGCACATGAGGTATATTATTTGATACATTGCATGTAGATTAGTTTTAAAGAGTGCAAGAAATTCATTATGACTCTTTGCATGTAATTATAGTTAGAAATGCTTTAACTGCTTTAGAATTATGAGTTGAGTGTTGAAATGAATCATTTATGTTCCTTTATGTGTTGCATGTTTAGTAAGAATGTATTAAGAAGCTAGTAGTACTTATGCTACTTAACTGCATGTTATGATGTCGCTCACCGTAAGAACCAAATTAGTGGAAAAGTTCTGCATCTAAGTTTAGAAAATTTTATGTACTACTATCATTAGCATAAGCAACACTAGTTAAGTAAAGTTCATATATAAATATCGTTCACCCTAGAGAGCACTAGGAGGGTGGGCGTTACAGCTTAATTCAGATAATTAAATTAATTAGATTAATTACATATGAGCTAAATTAGATTAGTTAGATTATTTAGATTAATTAAAAATAGTTAGATTAATTATGTTAGTTTGGTTAATTAGATTAATTAGATTGAATTAACCTCTTAATATCATAATTCCATTAATCCCCTTAACACTATAATATCCTAAACCGCCATGCATGGAGCCCAACATATGTGAATTTTTATTGATTCTTTCTTATTACATTTTTAACATATTCTATAAGTCAAAATAAACAATGAATAGCATATTTGAACTCTTTACAATCACATAAATCCATAAAAATTGAAATGGTTGCAATCGGAGCTCTCTAGATATATCAGTAGATTTTGACCGAAATCCACTGATATACCTAGAGAGCTCTAATTATATCCATTTTAGTTTCTGTATATTTCTAATGTTGTAAGGAATTCAAATATGTTATTCATTATTCATTTCAGCTTCTCAAAGGTGTTAAAATGTAATAAAGAAGAATCGATAAAAAACCTCTGCATTGAGCAAGATATGAATTATATCAGGCCTAACATAGGCATGATATGAAATAGAGCTTAGATGGTATAGAGTATAAGTTTAGTGTTGAATTTAACTAATCTAATTAATTCAATTTAACTAATCTAAGCAACTAATTAATTTAATTCAACTAATATAATAATTAGATTAATTAAATATAATTAATTAGATTATTTAGATTAGTTAGTTTAATTCTGTTAATTAGATTAGTCACATTAATTAGGTTAATTAGATAGGTTAAAATAATAAGTTTGATTTAGTTAATTAGAATAATTGAATTAGATTAATTAGAATAGTTAGATTGATTAGGTTAATTTGGTTAATTAATTAGATTAGTTATGTTAAGTTGGTTAATTAAATTAGTTATATTGCATTACTTAGATTAATTAGGTACTTAAGGTAATTAGACGGATTATATTAGTTAGTTTAATGTGATTAATTAGATTAAATAAATTGAATTAATTAGATTAATTAACTTTATTTGGATAATTAGATTAATTGCATTAAATTAATGAATTAAATTACATTAGTTAGATTGTTTAGATTAATTTAATTGAATTAATTAGAATAGTTAGATTAAGTTAGTTTTGTTAATTGGATTAATTAGATCATTTACATTATTTTATTATATTAATTAAATTAAATTAACCCTTTAATATGATAATTTTTTTAATCCCCTTAATATTATAATATCTGAATTAAATTAGACCCACGTCATATCAGGTCGATATTTTTTTTATCAAAACTATTTATAAACCTACAAAATTTCGATGGTACTTATTTCATTTTCTATATATTTTTAAGATTATAAAAAATTTAAATATATTATTTATTGTTTATTTCAACCTAAAATATAATAAGAAAGAAATATTAAAAAAAAATAAATGTATATGAGCCATATTAGGTCCGCTGAGGATTTTTATTTATTTATCTTTATTATATTTTTATATGCATAGGAGAGAGGAAATTATAAAAAAAATAAAAAAATGGTTGAGAAAAGAAAAAAACAAAAATTTGAAGGAGAATAAAACTGAAAATACACTTGAACCTTTTGGTAAATTGCCGTTAGCTTTATTTAGTTTAGCCCTAGTCGTTTCAATCCTACTTTATCCCTTCAATCGCGAGAGCAATCAGATTATTTCCCTTTTGGTCTCTTCGATTGTCGACGGATCGGTGGCGCAAGGATCGGGTTTTTGTTCTCGGTGCTAATGCGCACCGAACCCTTGGTGGCGGAATCGGCTCAGTCCGGGAAGGACTCGTCTCGATTAATGAGCGCCGATCATGGCGTCGTCGTCATCGATATAAGTTCCGACGATGAGGAGGAGGAGCAGGATCTTGGACTTGGCGGGCGGCGGGAGGAAGAAACAGATGAGGTGGTGGTCCTGGATGCGCTGTCGGCGCCTTCCGTGAAACGGCTGAAGCAGAGTGGGGAATTCGAGGGTGGTGGCCTGGTCGACGACGACGATGATTGCTTGGTGTTGGAGTCGGACCCGGACAAGCCGGTGTTGGTGGAGAGCGATCAAGGAAGGGGTGGAGATGACCTGCTCATTGTCGCCGAGAAGGGGCAGGTTAGTATTTGGTTGATCATGCTACTGCTATGTAAAAAGCTCGTCTGTTTGCTTAATCCTAGTTATACTTGTTTTAGTCTTCATCCTTTGATATCAGCATTTTGTTATGAAAAAGTTGTCATTTTTTTTAGTATCTGCAACCTTCGATTAGGATCAGAACCTTTGCTTCCTTCGTGTTAGCTGTTCTGTGTAGTGGAGGAAGCGGAGTGAAGCAAAAAAGAAATACTTTTTACTTCCACTACAACTCTCTTTCTGATGGAGACAAGTGGTAGTCTCTTCTAAAAGTTTATAAATGCAGAAATAAAGATTCCAAAGCCTAATTTTTAATTTGGCATACTTTGGAAAATGAAGAGTCTATTTGGGAAATGATGTGAGTATAGAAATTTTAAGGTTTGAAAATCAAAGTTTGGAAGTGGCATAATTGGCTATCAAGTCCAATAATTTCAATGTTTTTCAATTTCTAGTGTTTAAAAGACTCTTTTTGAGTTCTTTATGCTTTCTATGTTAAAGAGTCCATCTATTAGTATTAATATGTGTTGTCATATTGCTATAATATGATATAGAAAGTGAGTTTTAGGAATTGTTCTAGATTGTGGTGATACAATCTCCCTAAGGTACTGTGATGTCTAGGATTCTTTAGATGTAATGCCAAAGTCTTTATAACCTTTCTACACCTCTGTACCACTAATTTCAGATTCCTACTCCACAAACCTTTTAACCATCAATCTCTATGCTTGTGTGACATCTTATTTTTTCAAACAATCAATCTCTTCTTGTGCTTCATCACTTCCATTAGTAACCATTGCCTTCAAACATTCCTTTCTCTGATTTGAAAAGTCTTGTTTTACTAAGAAAGCTAGGAAGAGATGCTTCCTTTTGGGTCTTCTTCAAATGTTTTACATTTACTTCTCTTCCTTGACATTGTGCGTTGTGTTTATTTGGATAATTCTTCTCTCTTCTTATCCCTGCACTTATTACTTCATTTTGCCCCTACTTTCTCTTCTCCAAGTAAACACAATATACAAGAATTAGTGACATGTCATGCCATTTTGCAAGTGTTTCTTCTCTTTGTAACATCGATATTAGGTAAAGATCTTTTCTTGAATCCATTACCACTCTAGATATATAAGCGGGATAGCATGGGACAACCAATAGTTCATAGAATCATAATCATAGTACTGATGGCTGACAAAGTTAATGGAAAAATAGTAGTGTTTCATATGCCAAGATAGTCACCTCTAATTATTTCCATTTTTATAATTTTGAAATTTACACCCAAAAATTTGTGGTATTTAAAATTTGGTATGCAATATCACCCCTTACCTAATATTGCCTCTTAAGCTAGTTTAAAGGTATTATAGAAACTAATGCTCGAATGAGCTGTACCGAGCATGTCAGGTGCTTGTCTACGGGTGTTTGGGATGGTAGAAGAGGAAGAGAATGAGGAAAGAGATGGAAAAGTGGACGAGTATATTACAGAAATTTTGTAGACATGCTTAGGTTTCATTCCGACTTTCCTTGCTTTCTTTTGACTCACCTAATCTTGCCTCGCCTCAGTCGTCTTCGATGTGAGTTGCGAAAGCTTCACCTACTCGCATTGCAAATGCACCGTGGTTTCTTTTGGCTTTGACTCACCCCAATCATATTTGATGTGAGTTGCAGAAGCTTTGCTTCGTGACTTGCATTACTTTGATCATGGATCGCTGACCACATTACTTTGCCTCAATGTCTTCGACATGATCCACAGAAGCTTCATGAACTCGTGTCGCCTTGATGTGTCATGGAAACGTTTTGATATAGAGGAACTCTTGATTTGGAGCTTCTCGTGATGAACAATTCAGAGCTTCTCGTGGATGAGACTAACAAAGGATGAGCGTGTAGAAGGCTCAATGCTTCTTGTGACAACTGTAATCATTCATTTTCTAGTTTGCTCATGTACCAGAGGTTTTGGAGCTTGTTGCATGCCAGTTGGTGAGCAACATGAAAAATTTCACCTATGCCAATAGACACGACTTGAGATTTTAATCATTGTGAGTATTATCTAGATCTTGAAACAAGAGGCTTTTCTACATAGTATTCTTTAGGTTCCATGTAAGGGCTGTCTCCCAATATTTGTGACATGGGTTTCAAGAAGATGATTGATCAAGCTAACTACAAATAACATATTAGGGTTAATGGGAAAATATCAGGGTTTGATACCCATGGTAATCTGTCCTACCTATACTTATATTGATTTTTGTGACTTCACAGTTTACATTCTAGAATATGTGGTAGAAAAGAAAATCTTTTTCTATCAAGGCTTCCTACAGTACAATAGCACTATTCTCATATCATCGTCCCCTGCATTTAGGTTCCTGTATACCTTCTGCACCTGTTTAATACTGGTGAAAACTGTTTTCTGTACTGATACAAACTGATTTGAATGCAAAACATCATTTGGAACTTTTACTAGTAAGGTTTGACATGCTTGCCACTAAGAAAAGTCGGCAAGAAGAGTCTTGTTGTTTGGTTACGATAGCTTATGATGAGATAGCAAAAAGGTTCGAGTTCAGGCATGTTCCCTATTCTGCTACCTATTTAATGGCACGACTTTATTGTTGCAGTCGTAGGAAAAATAGGAAGTAAATGGATATAAGAATTGTGTTAAAGTGGTGCATGTGACTGCATATGCATTCCATATGCTTATCTAGTGCTTCATAGCATTGCTAATGTCAGATGCCGCATGGATGGTTGTGGTAAAATTATTATTGTAGGAATTCCACGATTCTTCTCTCCTTGCTTGCTATTTTTCCAGTTGGCAGGTTTGCCATGAATTTTCCAACATGTTTCACGTGTATGGCGAGGCTTGTTGCAGAAATCGCACGAAACTCGTGGCTTATCATCAGACCTGCACATAGTGGCAGGGATTGTAATGGTTTTGGACATGACTTCTAGCATCTCTCTGATACTAACTTAAAAAATGAGGAAGAAATAATTTCTTACACAAAAGAATAGGTACATGACTCTCTTGTGAATAGAAAAAAGGACATTAACGTAAATTCAATTTAGGTTTCATCAAAGTTAGTTAGTAAAGGGGGGATATTTTTAATAAAATAGTAAGATATTAAAATAATTAAGAATTAAAAGTGATCATTTGTTTACAAAAGACATGTTCAGTGTAAATGGAACTATTTGATGCTTTAGGCAAAAAGATCACACTTGTATTGAGCTTGTCATGAAATTCAGCTTGCAAAAGGTCTGACTACTTGTCATGACATGGGGGTGTCATTCCACCTAGCATGAGGTACCCCATTTGGCGTTAGTTTAATAAATGGTGATAAAAAGAACTATAACAACAATAAATAACTCAAGGTAAGTAGATGTTTTCTTTAGTTAGAAGAGTACAATAAGTACATACAATATTAAAATGCGGAATGAGCAAAAATGGAAAGTACAAGTAAAAACCAAACTACTTATCAACACGTTAAGGATCTCCAAGCGACTCTATATACTAGGTGAGACCAACTCAATCCTTGAAATCAACCATTGTTTGCAAAACTTAAGGGTAGGCTAATGAAAAATAAACAAGTTGCTAAATGGGCAAAAAATGTATATGAATTTAATTTAAATTAAAAATTCAAGAAACTTTTTTTTTGTTTATTCATCAGCAATTAATATTCTCAATCTTCTTTTTCTTATTTTGACCATCTTTTATCATAGATTAATATACTTTTAATATCACCTTTTTAATCTTCACTAATAAATGCATTAAGAAGTGAATCATTAGAGACATATCCTCAAAGTGTAAATGATGTCATTGACAGAGGCTAAAGTCTCACTGGTGATAATAATGATGTAGCACCGTTACGCAAAAAAATACTGAATGCGCAGGATAATGAGCCAAGCCTAACTAAGCTTTGTGTTGTTACCTCATGATTTGATAACATAGAAACTGCTATGGTGTTAATTTTTTCTAACATCCTCACATTTGATTTAGAAGCACTTTATTCCTCTTGAAGTGAAGTTTTCAACAATGAAAATTACTATCTTGCTTTTTGTATGCTTTTTGACACTTTATCAGTTGATATTGTCTAGGGAAAAAATCTTATTAATTAGCCTAGCTAATCTCCTCTACCTATATTATTAATCAATATAAATGCTAGAATTAGGTTATGTCATTAACAATATTTATATTTAGATCCTAGGACACTTCTCTTTAAGCTGATTTAAATATATCATGGAAATCCAGCTTATTTCAAACATATTCAATTCTATGACCCCCTTGAAGTTGACAAGTTAGCTCGTTGTTCATGGGAGCTGACAAACAAAGTGAAATTTTATGATTGCACTTTCTGAAAAACAGACCTTTATTTCCTTTGTTCTCTTGTAAAACCTCGGATTAGAGACATGTGCATATAACTTAATTAGTCACAATAAAGCTTCATACTTTATGGAAGCATGCCCCAACTTTGGCCATTATCGATTTTATAAACATAAGCTCACATTTTACTTGGGTTGACCCTATACTTTGCCTTTGTACTTGATTTAGCTTTAATAGTCTGCTTTTTGTCCTTTTGGGAAATCATGTTATTTTCTAAAGAACTCTGCAGTCTTATGTGGATCATATATCTATAGGAGCCTACCTAATTAGCATCATTGTACCTCATCATCTAAAGATAGCCTCACTCGTAAAACAATTAATTATTTCTCGGAACATTCTTGATATACTATAGAATAATTCATTTCTAACGATGATATAGAAAAACTAACTTATCATGTATAAGAAAACCCCTTAATTAACTAATCACGTTTAATTGCAAAGGAGACATTAGGTCTTGTAATCGTGAGGTGCTTTAGTTTCATTATCAATCTTTTATACTACTGAGAACACATAGTTGCCTCCTTTGTCTTGGGACTAATTTAGCATTATAGTTAACAAAATCAATAGTTGGACTAAGATTAGATAGTCAAAGAATTTAAGTACCATTTTCATCAGATCGACAGAGTTGTTGAAATCAGAATTGATAGGAAAAATCAAAAATTGAGAAAGATATAATAAAATTAGTTTATATTTGAGAATACAATAGATGTTCTAAAATTTTAATAAAAATGCCTATTAATATATGTCATTACTTAGTAATACTAGATTGTTAATATAGTTTTTAAAATAAAATTATTATTATTATTATTATTTAACATTTTGATGGTTTAAGGTTTAGTTTATCCCGAATTACATTTGCATTGGTGTTTAGATGAAGCAAGACAATTTTACGATAGTGGTTGATTGAGAGAGATTATTGCCTTTACTCTTGATCCACAATAACCATGCTCCAGCTATCGTGAGCAAGAGAAATATAGTGAGTCATCGAGTGGAATGACTGATAACAAGGTTAAATAAGATCCTTGATTCCATGATGAATCTTGAGTTGTCATAATGCTAAGCTTTTTAAGAGGTGCTGAAGACTTTATCTCTTTCTGTGTAAGTACACAAAGAATCAAATTAAAAGTAAATAAAAAACAAGTTTTTTAAAGTCATTTCACTTGGACCAAATTTTAACTTGATTTCAATTATTTTCACCAAATTTCTGTTTTTTCAAATTTCAATTTAATTAAGTTAATTGTTTGCTGATTTCTTTGACTATCTAGTTTTTTTCCTCACTTATGAGATGCCAATTTCTAGGGAAAAAAATAATTTTGGCCATTGCCGATACATAGTCAAGTTAGGTGATCACTGGTATGCTGGATTTTCCTGATGACATTAGCATTAATCGGTTTGGTCCTTAACATAGCCTCCTTAGCATACTTCTATTAATAGCCTCCTTAGGCATACTTCTATTAATGAGCAAGAAACCTTTATATTAAGTACTTGAGATCACTTAAGTATGAAAATGTTAATGGAGTTTCTCCTTTAGTTGTGTTATTCCAATGGAATAATCACCTATGTCACGTCCCGAGGGTAAGGTTATCTCATGAAAATCGGATAACACCTCCCCTGTAGTAATGACAAATGAAACCAGTGTACATTGCCACAAGGCTACTCACAAGCTATCAACAACGGCTCACACGGCTGGAATATATACAACCATGCAGTTATATACACAGCCCACACGGCTGGAACAAAAAGAACATAACCACGCAGTTATATAATAAACAACCCACACGGCTGTAGTAAAACACAGCGGAAGTCATAAAATCACAAACGTAAAACCATAATACAACTAACTGCGAGCTGGCTCGGCTTGAACTACAACATCAAACTAAATAAAAGAAATCACAAAGCTAAACTCCATACAAAAGATACATATACATAAATAAGTCCAAAGCCAATAATGCGTACGGAAGCAATAACAGAAGAAGTCGCTCGATGTGACATGAGACTGGAGGACAGGAAGGCGACTCTATAAATGCTTTACCTGCTACTTGGCGAAAGAAAATCAGCTTATGGGTTGGTGACTGCTGGGACTCAGCGGATAATAGACAGATAGTGCATGAACACAATAAAGAACTAGAGATACAATGTTATATAGTCTCGTAGGAAAAATAGCAGTTACTAGAGTGGTATCATAATAAAGGTCCATACCTGAAACCGTATCTTAGGCTAGTAATAGAAGGTCAAGAGTAGTAAAGATCTGCTACAGTACTGCTCATAACTACAAGGATAACATGTGAGGTATATACATACTACTAACAAGTAAGCTAGTGTCTATGCACATGCAATAGGTATATATAACTCAACATATGTAAATATATCACATGGATATAATAAAACAACTGCATAAGTAAGCAATCAACAACATCTGCAGGTATAATAATAACAGTGTATGCACGGATGGTCACCCCGCCTCCTCCTCTGCACCAATGACCCTTGTATGGTCGAGAGACTGGATTGATAACTGTACTCACTCAAAGGCCGCTACTAATCTCGAGTGATTGAGTGGACAGGTGCTGAGTAGCTATCTAGCTACATAGCGAAGGGGGTCCTTGCTGCTCACAACTCTAGCTATCACTACCCATGAGTGGTTGAGTGTGACACGATAGGATAAGCAGCATCTGCTCCAGCTACCACTACCCATGAATGGCCGAGCGTGCGGCTCTGACCAACGACCCTCTCAACCACAAATGACACATGGTCGTCGGCATGCAGGCAATGATATGATGTGCAAGATGCAACAGTCATCACATATATAAATAGAAATCAAGTATGCTCAACAAGGTATATGAATAAATAGTATCTAGTATATCTGGTGTCTGCTAAATATCATGAATAACAACGTGAGACTGTATATATATAGAAACGAGTATCTTAAAGATCGAGTGGATAAGCATCAAGGATAGGAAAAATACGAGTGGAGTCATAATAAATACAACAACTATTCAAATATATAGCTTATGCACTAAGTTCAAAGTACTAAAGAGACAAAGCAGGAAAAACCTGCCTTTATCTGTCGATCGTGATAAACCAATCTCACGGCGAGACGCTTGTCTCGAATCAAAGTCCTGCAAATCACATGATATACAATTTAGCTAATTATATATGCAACAACTAGCTAAATCCCAACCATAATAATTAGGGAAAACCCTAATCGAATCATCCATGAATTCTTTAATTTTTCCAATCATAATCTAAAATCCATTAATCATTAAATACAACTTAATCAATTTCTACGGTCCATTATACCATCTACTAAACATCATGAATCAATCCTACATAATTCATTCACCTCAATTAATCCAACCCACAATCAATTAAAAACTCACCCAATTGCAGCAATGAATCAATCCTCCAATCAACCCAAAAACATTCATCTTACTAACAATCGATCCACAT
>JBBMJZ010000126.1:2440293-2451127 GCA_037833815.1 Zingiber zerumbet
CGAACAGTCTAACACAAGCCATGTCGAGAAAGGTGTAGCGTTGTATGCAGGTTCAAGCAAGGAGACAAAATCAAAAATGAAGATCGAGTCTGAAAGCGAGTCAGACTCAGACTCAACAAACGAAGAAGAGTTAGTCAACATGGTCCGGAGATTTTTGACAAAAAAGAAGTTCAGAAGAAATGTCAAGAAAACTACGCTGAGCCAGACCCAAAACAAATCAGAAATGATTTGTTATGGGTGCAACAAGAAGGGGCATTTCAAAAATGAATGCCCAAATCGGAAGGAAGAAAGACCCAAATCGACAAGACGGAAGAAGACCCTTCAAGCGACATGGGACGAAACTTCTTTTGACGCGGAACAAATGAAGCACTCGAGCCATCTTGCATTTATGGAAAGAAATGAAGATTCCGATTCCGAGTCCAATGACGAGTACGAGTCCGAGATCGACATCGAGTCCGACAAAAGCCATGGATCGGAAGATCCAAATATGGTAACGATTTATTTAAAGTCAAATTTGCTTAAAGTAGTTAAATGTTTGTTTAGAAAATTATCAAAATCTGAAAAACAAAATAATTTGCTACTTAAGGAAATAGACCACCTTAAGAAACAAATTAACTTGGGTTATTCGACTAACCAAGTTCAAGTCTGAACCTCAACTCAAGTTAAAAAACTCGAGGAAGAGAATTCCTATTTGAAGGGTCAAGTCGAGCGACTCAAGAAAATATTGGACAGATTCGAAATGGGATCCAAGTGTCTAAATATGGTACTTGGATTGCAATGAGCCGCGTACAACAAATCAGGACTCGGTTACAAACCCAAACAAACAAACAAATCATACTTATCATTAATTAGTCAAAATATTAGAAGTCGAGTAAGCATGGGTTCAAACAAAACATTTAATCAAACTAATTAAACCAAACCTCTACTTGGTCCCTAAGAGTCAAATCCATTACTTAGATATACCATATCTAAGCTATGACTCAGGGGGAGCAATTAGAAAAATAATCCAACCAACTTGATTAATCAAACCAAAACACTTAGGATTAGGTTTACTATTTGATTAGAACGGTTAGATGAAAAAGGTTTATCAAACCCTACAATATAGCATCGGAATGGATTGGGATGATAGTACGTCAAGGAAGCTTTGTCAAAGGCATATCTAGATAGAATATGAAATTCTACCTGGTGCACTAGACATAGTGGATCTGACCCAAACTACCCCAGTCAAACATGAGCTAGTTAGACTAAAATTTAGTATTAAATTTTTTGGGAAAGTCTTCAGCAAGTGGTCCACCGTTGATACACAAGAAGACTATATGTCTCGCCACTGAACTGAAAGTTTATCCTTAGGACGCCTGCTTGATTAACCCAAAGCTAAGTTTGAATTTAACATGTGTTCAATAACCTTTTTCAATAAATTAATTTCAAACCTAATCTAATTCAAACCTAATTCAATTCAAACCTAATTAATTTCAAACCTAATAAATTTCAAACCTAATCTAATTCAAACCAAATTAATTTCAAACCTAATCTAATTCAAACCTAATTCAATCCAAACCTAATCTAATTCAAACCTAATTCAATTCAAACCTAATCTAATTCAAACCTAATTCAATTTAATTTAAATTTAATTTAAACCTAATAAATCAATCTACTTCAAACCTAAATTAAAAATTATTTAAACCTTAATTAAAATTACTTTAAATCATTTTAAAAATTAATTAAAAATTATTTTAAAAATGAATAAAAAATTATTTTAAAAATTAATTAAAAATTATTTTAAAAATTATTTTTTTAAAAAAAAACTTAATTAAAATTATTTTAAAAAAAACTTAAAACTTACTTAAAAACTTAATTAAAATTATTAAAAAAATATTTACTTTAAATTATTTTAAAACTTAATTAAAAAATTATTTTAAAACTTAATTAAAAAATTATTTTAAAACTTAATTAAATATTATTTTAAAACTTAATTAAAAAATTATTTTAAAACTTAATTAAAAATTATGTTAAAAACTTAATTAATATTATTTTAAAAAAACTTAAATTTTTTTTAAACTTAATTAAAAACTATTTTTAAAACTTATTTTAAAACTTAATTAAAAATTATTTTAAAACTTATTTTAAAACTTAATTAAAAATTATTTTAAAACTTAATTAAAAATTATTTTAAAAATAAATTAAAACTTAATTAAAAATTATTTTAAAACTTAATTAAAAATTATTTTTAACCATATATTAAAACTTAATTAAAAATAAATTAAAAATTATTTTAAAACTTATTTTAAAACTTAATTAAAAATTATTTTTAAAACTTAATTAAAAGTTATTTTAAAATTTAATTAAAAATTATTTTAAAACTTAATTAAAAATTATTTTAAAAACTTATTTTAAAACTTAATTAAAAATTATTTTAAAACTTATTTTAAAATTTAATCAAAAATTATTTTAAAATTTAATTAAAAATTATTTTAAAACTTAATTAAAAATTATTTTAAAAACTTATTTTAAAACATAATTAAGAAATTATTTTAAAACTTAATTAAAAATTATTTTTAAACTTAATTAAAAATTATTTTTAAACTTAATTAAAAATTATTTTTAAACTTAATTAAAAATTATTTTAAAATTTTAATTTAAAACTTAATTAAAAAACTTAATTAAAATCTTATTTTAAAACTTAATTAAAAACCTTAATTAAAAATTAATTTAAAACTTATTTTAAAACTTAATTAAAAATTATTTTAAAACTTATTTTAAACTTAATTAAAAATTATTTTAAAACATAATTAAAATTATTTTAAAATTTTAATTAAAACTTTATTAAAATTATTTTAAAAACTTAATTAAAAACTTTATTAAAATTATTTTAAAACTTAAAACTTAATTAAACTTATTTTAAAATTAATTAAAAATTCTTTTAAAACTTAATTAAAATTATTTTAAAAACTTTATTAAAACCTAATTAAAATTATTTTAAAAACTTAATTAAGACTTAATTAAAATTATTTTAAAAAACATAATTAAAATTTTATTAAAATTATTTTAAAAACTTAATTAAAATTTTATTAAAATTATTTTAAAAACTTAAAACTTAATTAAACTTATTTTAAACTAAATTAAAATTATTTTGAAAACTTAATTAAAACTTAATTAAAATTATTTTAAAAACTTAATTAAAACATAATTAAAATTATTTTAAAAACTTAATTAAAACTTTATTAAAATAATTTTAAAAACTTAATTAAAACTTTATTAAAATTATTTTAAAAACTTATTTAAAAACTTTATTAAAATTATTTTTAAAACTTAAAACTTAATTAAACTTATTTTAAACTTAATTTAAAATTCTTTTAAAAACTTTAATTTTAAAACTTAATTAAACTTATTTTAAACTTAATTAAAATTTTTTTTAAAAAAACTTAATTAAAATTATTTTAAAAACTTAATTAAAATTATTTTAAAAACTTAATTAAAACTATTTTAAAATTTTAATTTTAAAACTTAATTAAAACAATTTTTAAAACTTAATTAAACTTATTTTAAACTTAATTAAAAATTATTTTTAAAACTTAATTAAAACTATTTTTAAAAACTTATTTAAAAAAACTTAATTTAATTTATTTTAAAAACTTAATTAAAACTTTATTAAAATTATTTTAAAAACTTTATTAAAATTATTTTAAAAACTTTATTAAAACTATTTTAAAAACTTAATTTTAAAACTTAATTAAACTTATTTTAAACTTAATTAAAAATTCTTTTAAAACTTAATTAAAATTATTTTAAACTTAATTAAAATTATTTAAAAAACTTAATTAAAAAAACTTAAAATTAAACTTGATTAAAATTCTTTATTATAAATTTTAAAGTTATTTTAAACTTAAACTTAACCAAGTCTTTAAAAAAAAAGAAAATGTTAACTCAAACCTAAAAATATTATTCATCCATACTTTGGTTTGAATCCTACGTTTTGTAGGAATCCAAAACTCTTGATAAATGAATCTTGGATAGCGGCTGCTCCAGACACATGACTGGGGATCAGGACAAATTTACTAATATCAAATTCAAAAACTTATGTTATGTTTACTCTAGAGTGTGGATGAGGAAAGGAAAGGAATCAGTGATAGAAAATTTTCTTTGGAGGAAGAGAAAAGAAAGGGTGAAGAAATATTTTCCTTTGCACGCTTATTTACCTTGATAAAGGAAGGTGAATACTTATGACGTAATTTTATAAATAAAAAATAGTGCATGCGTCATTTTTTTAATATATAGTGTAATTTTATGAGTTAAAAAACTACATGCGTCATTTTTTTTTTAGTATATGATGTAATTTTATGAATGTAAAAGAGGTACCTGCGTCATTTTTTTTCTATCCGCGACTTTCCGTCTGATTTTAAGATGATCAATTTTGGCTCCAAAATTATCCGCTGATGGATTGCATTACTTTTTCCTCTGAAAATTTTAATAAAGTAGACGACGGAAATTTTTCCACCGTGAAATTTTTTTCATAATTTTGTTTTCTAGTCTCCCAAATAAAAAGAGCATTAATATATCTCAGTTGTCATGTGCTAGCATCAGTCGATGGAAGAAACAAAACGAGATAAGGAAAAAATAAGAGCATCCACAGTGCCATTAAGGTGTTATTGGTAATATGTTATTTTTTTTAAATTTTGTTTATCCATAGGCATTAACGAATTTAAAGAATTAAATACATTAATATTAACATTAATATTATAGTAATATAAAAACATTCACGTTGAAGTATTAACGTCATTACAGAAACCCTAGACAAGTTAAATTATATAAATAGTCAAAAGATATTTTTTTAAAAAAAAGACACCTGATAAGATATTTCGTATTAAAATATCCTCTATTCTAATATTATTATATCAATTATTTTATTATTGTTACAGTATATAACAGCTATTTTATATAGCTACTGTAATTTGAAAAATCAACTATTTTTTATTATACACAAAATATTATTAAATTAAAATATTTTTTTATCAATTTAATTAAAATTATTTAAACTTCTCATTGATCAAAATCACTCGGTAACTAGTTGAATCATTAAACCATGTATCATAAATTTTGATTATTATTATATTAAAATATTCTTTATTTACATTAGTATTGCATAGCTGTTGCACGAGATAGAAATTGATCGTAACTGCTGCTACAGCAGTTTTCTTAAATAAATATCTAGTGACACGTATTTTGACTTTTTTTATTAAAAAAAAAACCTTTCACGCCCCTTTAAATTTTTCCTCTAAACTAACACCGAATCTTTTAATTTTTTCCGCTAAACTTAAATCCGAAACGACTGGTCCCGCCTTACACTGATCATTAGAATAAATCAAAGTCCTTATAACGGCGACATCTCATAATTATCTGTCTCATTTTAAAAAAAAAGATTCCTATAAATATATTATAAATATAAATCACATCATGAATACGTAAGTGATAACTTAACGTCTTTCCACTCCCCACTACACGTCTGCACCGTAGTCCCATACCTTAATAGCTACATATCTTACCCCTTCAGATCAAATGAGGATGGAAGGCAGATGCAAAAATCGTAATAAAAATCTCAATCACTCATCCATCAATGACCCACCTCTTAATACTTTCACAAATGAAATGACAACCTTGCATCCGTTTGTATTCAGAACAAAACTCTTTTTACTTCTAATCACTTGATGATCCATATTTTATCTCTCTTCACCTAATTTAAGGACAAAAGGGACGCTTGGATAAACGTTTTACTACCATCATAAAAGACATGACAAGAACCTGCGTCTAACTAAAGGCCCCACTGTGATCTATTGTGTTTTATTGGCAATTAACTTGAGGGAGTTTAGTTAGTTTAGGCACAACTCTCTCAAGGCTCAAGCTAACAAAGAAGAGATTAAAAGCTATGAAACAGATAAGTGATAGATAATTTCTAAAGTTTTTCTGTTAAAACAGAGAGAGAGAGAGAGAGAGAGAGAGAGAGAGAGCATCAGTTTTATCCATGTCCCAAACATCCACCAAAATCATCTACTTTATCTTTGTTTTCATGACCATCAAAGTCTGACTTCATCTGGCACCACTTCATGATGTTCAGAATTCAATAAGCACAATATCAACGTCCACTCTCTAACTAAAAGTCATTTCTTGATCTAATAGCTAAAGATTCGGATTAAAAAAAAATCACCAGTTGCCTGATGAGTAAGTATTATAAGTTATCCATATGGCTGACTGTTCTTGCAAGCTCAATATGTTTTATTTTTCTGACCATTAGAATCTCTATGAAGTTGCCAGATCTAGGGAAGTCAGTAAACGTATTAACATAATCAACTCTAGTTAAGTTTAACCAGGATAAAAGCTTGCTAAACTATGTAGCCAAGGTTACTAATACCGGTTTCGAAAATAAGTCAAATGAAGGAAACCATTTATGGTGAGCATCTCCTTCTCAACAACATAGAAGTTATGATAATAGAGGAGAAGATATGAAAAAAATGTAGGCTGAGAAAATCAATCACAATCATACTTCAAGACAAGGTCCCATATAAACCTAATCCAGAATGAGTGGGCAATAGCTTGATGAGCACATAAAAGGTCCCACAACGATATAAGATTTCCAAATCACTATGATTCTGTCATCCAAACTCTAATTCAATATTCTTCTCCTATAATTCATATGATGCCTTTTGTTAATCAAGCACTTTGCCTTTAGCAGCCATTAAGAAGCACCACTGGAGAAGTTGGTCTTACAAACTTCAATCTATCAGTTTGATTCAGTTCTATCCATTTCACTTCCCAAAAGAAAAAATGCTATAGATAAGAAATCCTGAAGTTAAATCATTGGCAATTGTGTAAAACACTCTTAGACACCTTCCTTTCCCAAACTTAATCCATGGAGAAAGATAATTCACATGTACACAAGAAAAAAAAATCTATGGTTGATCAAAGGAAGAAAGACAACTAGTTAAATTGGATGCAAAACTCAATCCACAGTTGGATTTGATCTGATCGAAGTATTTCATTAGTAATAACATGATTCAACTCACTCCCTTGTCCCTTCTACCTAAAACAACTGTGAAATATTATGCTACTAAGTATAGACATGGAAAAGAGGCTAAGAAGAAGGAAGGTGACAGGAAAGGTTTTTTTTTTTTTTTTACAGTTCGTAGTACCTTAACGGGGCTCTTTGGCTGAAAGCCTCTTCAGGAACTCATAGGTGGTGATCATGGTGGTGGCAGATAATGACATGGAAGCCCACCTCGGACCCAGGCCTCGGTAGCAAGCTCCCCAACCTCCTTCTCTGAGAAGGCTCCTCACAGTTCGCCCAATCGTCATTGTCTCACCTTCGCCATCCAACACCTGCATCCTTGTCTTGATGGTGTCGAGCGGCATCGTCACCACCGCCGACGCTCCACCTGCCATCGCCGCGCTCAACCCTTGGACCGCCATCACCGTGCCGTATCCCGGCCTCAACTCACAACCGCCTTCGGTCATGCGGCAGCCGATGCCGCTCCAGATTAGTTTTTGAGAAAGGTAGTAGGAGGCCCACCAAACGGCATTTGATGGCGCGTAGGTGAGGATCGACATCCCGAACCCTCGGTAGAGTCCTCGGAGGCCATCGGAGTAAAGGATCTTCCTGAAGGCGTCTACGCCGCCGCGGTACTTGGCAGCGGCAGCGGAGCTCTGCACCATGAGGCGTTGGCTGATCACATCGATCGGCGTCCATACGAACTGGGCCGCGATGGCCGCGCTGAGTCCGGCAGCAGCGGAAGCGGCAGCTGTAGCAGCAGGCTCCGGGACCCCGAAGCGGAGGGTGACGGTGCCAACAGCGCTCTTTGTGGCCTCGAGCGCGCCCATGTAAAGCGCCCGCGCGGGCACGGTACCCGCGAGGGAGGTGGCAAAGCCACGGTAGAACCCACGGGGACCCTCGTGGCGGAGAATGGAGGCCACCGCGCGGAGGCAAGGCGGCGGTGGCTGCGCCACCTGGATCCGCGTCTTGACCACCACCGCCGGGTACAGAGCCGCAGACACGCCGGAGAAAAGGCCAGCCCCAAGGACGAAGAACCGCCACTTGTCGAGCATCTCCCAGTCGACCTCCGCCGGCAAGTGGATTTCTCCCGATGCCGTCGCCGTCGCCCTCTCCTCCTCCTCCACCTCTGTGGCGGTCATATAGCTCATCTCGCCTCCTCTCTCTCAAACCCTCAACCTCTCCTCCATCTCTGCCAACCTAGTCACGGGAAAAAGGTCAAAGAAGAAGAAGTACGAGCAGCGAAGATTCTCTCTCGAGAAGTGATCCTCATCTCGGTAATCTCACCGGCCAGGAACACGCGGAGAACCCGATCCACAATTGGGGCGAACAATCGACGACGAAGAAGAAGAGAGGGAAGACGACGATACGGTGCCTCGCTCCCGGCAGTTAACGCTAGTGGGTCTGTGGTTGGCGTCCGAACTGGTTATTGGATTTACAAGGGGCTTTATTGCATATATTTATAGACCATCAGGACCGCAAAGCCGTGGGACACGCGTCGCTGTCTAGTTAGCCAGTAGCAGATAGGAGCTGCCCAGTTCAGTTCACCAGCGGACCGAGCTGACGACAAGCCACCGGCATCTGCCGGTGAACACACTTTCCGCTGCACACGGTACAAGTTTGAGCATCTCTAAATTATTCGGACAGTAACGTTACGTTACACAATGGAACCCCAAGTTTACCTGCACGATGAATGCATCAACCAATGGCGTACGGATTTTGTACGCTTCGGAAGAAGATCTCGTTTGTCCCCGGCACTGCTGCTGCTCCTGCTCCTGCTGCTCCTGCTGCTTTACGATTCTGTGGGCTGACAATTTAAGCGGTGGGCCGACCGGATCCGAGGCAATGAGAGCCGTCGGATTTTGTGGTTCCCAGGCCCCAAAGGAGAGATAGCCCATAGAATTCCTATACGGTGTGTGGCGAAAGCTCTCCCTAATTAACTGTGGAGCCCCAAAAATAGGATAAAATTAATTGGGTCGAATTGTGAAGATGTTTGGATTCGACAAATTGGACAAATTTGTGCTTATTTTTTAAGATTATCTTGGTTTTGTGACATTCATTTTGTATTTTTTTTGGATTATATTTGCTTGAATGAGATGTGCATTTGTATATATAGAGATAAACTAGCTCAATGTAATGTGACAAAACAAAGTCCATAGAAAGGAGACGAGTTTGGTTGTATTCTCATATTTTAAGAGTTTAATTGGTTATCTAAATTTTTAAAAAATATTAAAAATAAAAGGGCAAAATCAAGAGGAAGTCTCATTTTTCACAAAATCATGAGAGGTAACTTTTTTTTATTTTTAATTAAAAGGGCTTTCGGCCAACTAGTCCCTTTAAAATGACAAGGTTGCCTTCAAATAAAGTATTTAGTATTATTAACTCTTGCAACACATTAAATACAATGTCAATCTCTTGCCATATATATTAAATATAATGTTAGATAAATTTAATATGTTCAACAATATTAACATTGTATCAGTTATAAAATCATAATTGATATAATATTATAACCACTACTATTTTATAGATGATATAATATATATTTGTCTTGTTCACATAGGCGAAACATGAGAGGAGGCTAGCCTGGACTTTAACCCAGGCCTAGGCTAGCCCGTCCTACGTGTCAGAAACCAATTAGTGATTGGTAACGATTTGGGCACTCATTCCTACGTGTTAACATCATGGGATGTGTCAAAAACCAATTAGTGATTGGTAACCAATTAGTTATAAATTTTTTAACGAACCCAATATGCCCTCTTCTTTATACCAAGGCTTCAAATTTAACCCAAATTCTAAAAGGCCAAATATTTTCTAACTAGCTCGAATGTTGAATCCATAATAGATGAGAAGTCTTGTAGAGTAAAACATAGTATCAATAAACTTAATTTATTATATTTTTGGTGACTTATATGGTTATTTTCTTTATACTCTTTTAATCTATTTTTTTTTAATAATTTATTAATATTTTGTTAGAATATTATCATTATGATACGAAGGACTTGTTATATAATATGATATATATTAATTTTTAATCAAAAAAATCATATAAAAATAATGATTTATTTTAAATTTAGCCCACCCCGAAATAAAATTCTAGTTTCGCCCCTGCTAACGGTCTAAAAAATTCATAGAACCTGAAATAAGTACAGTCAGATCTATCTAAGTCAATTAATACGTTTTGACTGAAAATCACTAATAGACTTAAGCTATTTTGATTTCTATAAATTTGCAACCACTGGGAATGGTTAAGTGAAGAGAATGTACATATAGTATCAAACCTTGGTTATGATCAAGGAACAACGTGAGCATAGTGTCAGCAGATCAAGCCTAAGTGGGCCTAGTATGATCTTAGATCAAGCCCAACGTGGCCCTGGTCTAATCCTAGATCAGGCTCAATGCAGGCCTGGTCTTCTGGAGACTAAGATCATCTTCTGGCTGAAAGTTAGCATACTAATATAGCACCTCCGAATATGCCGAAATAAGTAATAGAGAGCATTGCTCAACTCATACCATACTCAAAAACCCATAAGACCTAAAATGGGTGTAATCAGACTTGTCTAGGTTGATTATGTTGGTCCCCGTGGTTGTTTTGATGTGATCAACCAAGTTTGTTAGATCCTGCTTTGTGTTTGATCCTTGTGTCTGAGTGTGCAGCAGCTTAGGAGCGCAGGAAGTCAAGCGGAAGACGCAGCTAGCGAGAAGGACGACACGGGAAGGGAGCTGACGGGCTCGGTGCGTCCGAAGGATGAGAGAGCTGCGGAAGAGTACACCGGTGGGCGAGAAAAACGTGCGCGG
>JBBMJZ010000126.1:2532318-2542512 GCA_037833815.1 Zingiber zerumbet
TTTTTTGTTATTTTTGAAACCACGAGGGTCGTTTCGTACTTTAACCAAACCTCAGGGGGTAAAATGTAATTCGCCCTATTTTTTTTAAAAAAATAATTAATCAGGTCAGGTAATGTCGAATTTGAGGTGACTAGTCTGACCCTATAAAAATTTCTCGTTGACTGCTAGGGTAAATTGAGAAGTGTTTGCGATAGATAGTCCAAAAACCCAGAATCCATTGGTTGCGAGTTTCATCTTAAGGAAAAATCCTTATAAATGCTTATTGAACAAGTTTTGAAAAAAATGATTAATCTGGTTAGGTAACAAGCCTAGGGTGATCAGCGTGGCCCCACGGATATTTTTCACAGGTCCAGAAGCCAGCATCCCTTAGTTGTAAGTCCTATTTAGAGGAAAAATTCATGCAAATACGTCATAGCTGGGAATCGAACTGTATATACCTAAGAGACAACTAAGCACAATTACCGCTACACCATAGCTCCGGTGACTTATTGGACAAGTTTTGAAAAAAAATGATAAACTCAGTTAGTCTCATTGATTAGTCTTGGGGTGATCGGCTGACCCCACAGAATTTTACCACCGGCCACCAGGTAAATCGGGAAGCTCGCACGACAGGCAGCCCAGAAGCTCAACATCTTTTAATTGCGAATCCTATTTGGAAAAAAAAATTCTTATAAATATGGCATAGCTGGAGATAGAATGATAGATGTCTGAGTGACAATCTGAATATCCTACCATGACACTATAGTCCCAAGACTTATTGGACAAGTTTTGAAAAAAAATAATAATACCAGTTAACCTCATTGACCAACCACTAGGATAAATCGAGAAACGCATGCGGTGGCCAGCCTAAAAGCCCAGTATCCTTTGGTTGCATCCCCCATTTAGAGGAAAAATTCTTACAAATATACCATAGCTATAGATTGAACTACCTGAGTGACAATTTAGATATCATACCGCAGTACCATAGTCTCAGGGATATTATTGGACAAGTTTTGAGCCCATTCAACAAGAGGTCTTTTATTATCAAACTTATTTTTATTTATTGGATATTAAAAATATATAAAATAAATAAATAACGTTCAAGTAATTGCTTAGATTCAATAGCATCCACAAATAAAACTTGATTTAAATTTTATTATTTTATCAAATGTATTTATAAAAAATAAACCATCCAGTGTCCCTGTTTCCTATCCCTCTGCCTCTTCTCTCATTTCCTGCGAGCTTATGCTTTTATCAACCAGCGAGTCAATTTATTCAATCCCGTTGTGGGCCTACCTATATAGGTTACGGGCTCGAATAATTCAGCCTGCTTTGATTCATCTTTAACGAATTGATAAAATTTTAATTAAGTCCACTTAAAATATTTAGCGGGATAGGTCAGTTTAACTAAATCGATGACTCTAGATTCTCAACTTTGACTAAATAATGGATGAATTTTTTTTAATGGACGGTTGACCTTAAAGATAGATACATTATTTTAACGGTCCCTAGAGCTGACCCCATGAATATGGAGGGAGGTTAATTCAAGTACACAGGTGAGAGACGTATGGTGGGTGAATGTTAGGCCGTGAGTTCCCGGGAGATTTGATCCTTGACCATTACATCAGAAATATCATACATTGTTTGTACTACATTCTGGGGGTAATGGACGATTGATCTTAGAACGTTGGGCTGATGTACCGTCCGCTATAAGCACTTCTTATCCTGATGACTAGTGGATAAAATATTTGTGAGATCGGGTTGGTCACGTAGGATTGGTTGGCGTAAACTGGATACATAGTGCCAACTTTAAAAAAAAAACAACTCTAATTAGTGCATGGTGTGATAGTAAGAGGTGGGACATATTCTTTAGATAATGAGAGTTCAAATCTCACCTAGGAAACATTACACCTAGAGATTTTAAAAAATTGGGACGTTGGACTATCGACCAGGATCAATCTGCCTTTCCTGATTTATCCTGATAGTTAGTTGGAAATTTTTGTAGGACTAAATCGGTTGGGTCCTCAACTAGGACTCAACTGTCCTTCCTAAAATAATTATTTTTTAAAAAAATCAAATTAATTTTTTAAATTTGATCATCGATTAATGGGATTTAATCGAATTTTTACTTGTTAGTAAATGTTGGGTCTCTACGTAATGATCGACTACTTAGAAGATGACAGATTTATTATAATACAATAATTGATCAATTTCTGATTGACATTTGTTCTCAAGAAAAAAAACCTTTTCTCATCTCTTAGTATCATAGCATTTGATATCATAGCATTTGATTCTAAGATGATCTTGTTATCATCTCCTTTCATCTAATTTGGAGACAGAATGTCCGAAACAAACGTAATCCTCGATTGGTAAAAAAGTGTTAAGTAAATATTGCATATCGGCGGATACATACAAGTAGCGGATGAGAGAGTATGGAATCTGAGTTTTCACTTGAAGTGTTAATGTCGTGTGTCAGTATCATACACGGGTATAATAGAGGGTGAATGAAGCAGTTCGAGTATCAGAGATCAAAAGTAGAATCTTTTAAACAATGTATAAAAACATTTTAGTTACTGTCTTTGTCTTCTTCTTCCATCAATTTATTTTGTCTTTTCTCCCATTAATGTCTTCTTCTCCATGTGACATATTTAAAGTAAGTTGTAGTTCTTTTAAAGGTATCCACCATTGCATCTTCAGCAATGAGTATCTCCATCTAATGAGTCGTCTCACAAGGTACTCGACTTTCACCATGCAAATTTTCGTTCTTCTTTTTCTTCTACTTCTTCTTTTGTTATTCATGTTCTGTCCTAGTTGCCATAGCTCAGAAGAAGGATTCAAGAAAGAATCCTCCATTGGAATTGGGAGAAGGATGATAGTTCTTGAGTTTGAGAGACAATTGAGGGCCGATATTCCACCATCGGGCCCTTCAAAGAAACATAACTCCGTCGGCAATATTAGGAAGATACATGAGAGTTTTAGTTTTTCTAAAACTAGTTGCCTCTATCGAACTTGTTAGATAATAATTGTTGATGTGGATTTATTGTACTAGAGAAGAGTTTGCAAGTAAATATTTGTAATAAATTATATCTAGTGGAAGCTCTCAAGTTTAGTCTCTTCTTATTATTGGAATTTAAATCCAAATCATCTTTTAAGGGTTTGCATCTCTTGTCTCATCCCCTGCCTACACCTTCGCCGCCGGAATCATTAGAGCTCGTTCAGATCCAACCTCTGTCCCTACGCCTAATTATTCTCGTCCTTTTATTATTCTTTTTACTATTTTACCATTGCATCACTTCTGTGGAGATTAGTTTTATTTATTATATTTATTATTAGTTGCTAAATGAATGAGTTCATTATTCATTTAGCATTTTTCATTCTTTTAATTAAAAAGAAGTTTTGATCATTAGTTAACCGAGTCAAAATGTCTCTTACTCTAATATCAACCTATCACTGGTTATGTGGAAAACAAGCATTCGGTTTTAGGTTTAGGTTTAAGTTTGGATTTGGGTTAAGATTATGCATTAAGCGTACAAGGGGTTTCTCGCATTTGATGTTACTAGTCATGCTACATTATTCAAGCATGTAGGTTAAATGTTGTGGTAAAAGGTGAATATGCTCATCCCCAGTGTACTCGTTAATCTGTTCCAGGGCCAATACGGAGAAGGTAAATCACAGACGGTTACTAGCCTTTGGAATAGTGACTAACACATAAGAGAGACATTTACCTCGGCTTTACCTAAATTTGAACCCTATACCTCATTATGGCAACACTTCATACGCTAGCCACTAGAACATGTAGGTTAAACATCAATCTTAGACTTGGATGTTTTGTATGTCCATTTATACTTGCAATAGTAATTTTAGAGTCTATCTTATCTTAAAATGTCTTCAATAATAAGTCTTCTTTCTCTAATCAATTGATTTTAAAAAATAATTGAAATATAATAATAATAATAACAACTAAATTTTATCATACTAAATGGAGACGGTATAAATTTTAGTTAGGAAGAGAAAGATCAACACACTTAATTAATTATAAAATAAAATTTATTTAAATATAAATTACAATATAAAATTTACTTGGCTATGATTGTATTTCTATTTGATTTTCAAAATTAACTCTAAAAAGGGTTCAACTAACTAATTTTTGAATGACCGATCTAAAGTCACAAGTCATGTCCAACACGTATGGTTCATGATAAATCCAAGAAAGCTCAACTCGATGCGTTAAGAAGAAAATATGCTGATTGGATCGACGAATCTATTTGAAATCGATCTGTATTTGGATTGAAAATTACCGTGAATAATTTAACTCGTCAACAAGGACGATGACCAGCCAACAGTGAAATGGCGAGGACCAGCCGGCAAAAAGGAATTATTACTGTGTCAAGCTATGGGGTACACCTGTGAAATGCTTTCGCATAGAAATTAAGAAAAGAAGAAAATTATTGATATTATTAAATTTAAAAAGAATATTAGAACTAGAGAGTATAAATTCTTATATAATTAAGTTAAAAAATTTTAAATTTAAAATAGAAAAGGAAAAAAACAAAGACTAAATTATCCTACAATTATAAACAAATAAATATATATAATTTAATATCCCATTAAATAAATATGAAATTAATCTAAACTAAACTATAATTAAATTTATTATAACTATAAAATAAATTGTCACAAGCCTAAAACATAAACCCAAATTCAATAATTCAGGGGGAGACTCCAAATTAGTTGGCACATCTAAAATAATAATTTACCTGACTGGATAATTAAGACTAGTTATTTAGGGATAAAAGTTTAACTTGACAAACAGTACTGGAGAAGTTTTGAAGATAGTAGGTTACGGAAGTTTTGTCTATACATATCTAAAAAGATATGACTTCGACTTGGTGCATTTGACTTAGTGGAACTAACTGAAGTTACCCCTTACTAATCTTAGCTGGTTAGCCTAAAGTTTTATTTTAAGTTTAGTCGGTAGGAATATTTGGAAAATTTCAAAGGCGTGATTACTCTAATGATATCCAGGTGACTCACCACAGCTTAGACGTTTATCCAAATAATTCTTATTTGTTGAACCTAAAGCTAAATTTGAATGTAACATAAGTTAAACCAAACCCTAAAATTCAAACTTAACTTATCTCATAAAATTATAGGATTTACCTTATTGAAAATATAAATGGGGTGATAGATGAAAAATAAATTAAATTAAATAAAAATTAAATTAAATTAAATTAAATTAAATTAAATTAATATTAATATTAAATAAAATAAAAATAAAAATAAAATAACTTAAACAAAGTTAAGTTAACACTTAAGCTAAACTTTTTTACTTCTACTTTTTATAGAAATCTAAATGGATATTGGGCAATGGTTGCTCCCGACACATGATCGGGATCAAACGATGTTCACAGAGTTGACTTTCAAAAGACTAGGAACAATTGCCTCGGGAAATAACAATAAATTTAAGGTAATTGGAATAAGATAATATTAAACTAGAATCTAATTTCATTATTCATAGAGTACTACTTATTGAGAATTTTAAATTCAACTTACTAAATATTTAATTAAACATATGAAAGACCCCACAATAAAATTAAAATAATTTAGGAATAATAATATTGACACAATTAACCTAGTCAACTCCTCACATAAATGTCACTTGACACAAAAGGAGGAAATTTGACTATGGCATAGAAGATTTTCCCACACTCACTTTAGAAATCTCATCAAATTAAATGGCTTAGTTAGAGGACTATTAAAATTACCCAACTTAGACTCAACAATTTGTAATGCATATCAACAAGAAAAACAGATAAAATCAATCTATAAACCAACTAATCAAACTCAAACCAATTTAACAAATGAATTATTATAATTTGATTTATTTAACTCACATGGAATTACATCTATTAATGAAAATTTATACTGCCTAGTAATAATTGATGATTATTCAAGATAAAAATTTTAAAAAATAAAGATAAAATATTTGAAATATCTAATGATTTTTTAAACAAATTGAAATGAAAAAGACTTCAAAATCAAAAGAATTAGAAGTAATAACAATGGAAATTTAAAAATCATAGGTTTACTAAATTCTGCTTAGAGAATATGTACCATCAAGAATTCTAGTGTCCTAATACATGTCAACAAAATGGAATAGTTAAAAGAAAAAAATAGAACCTTTCAAGAAGCCAATAGAACAATGCTTAATGAATATCAACTACTAAAATATTTCTAGACAGAAGCTGTTAGTACAACCTGTTATGTACAAAATAAAATAAAAATAAATAAGAAATATAATAAAACCTCATTTTAAATTTACTATAATAAATTACCTAATATCAAATATTTTAAAGTATTTGAGTGTTCAGTCTACATATTAAATACAAGAGAACAGTTAGGAAAATTTACATCAAAAGTTGAAAATAAATTTTTGTAAGATATTCACTAAATAGTAGAGGATACAAAGTTTATACTAAAAATGCCCTAAGAATTGAAGAAACAACAAATATAAAATTTGATGAATCTAACTCTAAAGAAACCAACTCAAATCAAACTCAACCTCAAGCAATTGACTTTGTTAGAGCTAGCACTAATCTAGGGGGAGCAAGTGAAAACCTAAATCAAATAGAAGAACACAAAGATGAACAAAAGCAACCATAAGAAAATGATCAAATATAAATTGAATCTAAAACAATAAGAGTCAGTTCAGACCAACCAGTTGAACAAATAGTAGGTAACCTAGAACTAAGGGTTCAAACTAGATCATCATTTAGAAACCTAAGTCAAATATCCTTAATATCTAAAATTGAACCCAACATAATAGAAGAATTCCTATTTGATCCAAACTGGATAATTGCCATGTAGGAGGAACTGACCCAATTTGAAAGAAATAAAGTTGGGGACTTAGTTCCTTTACTCGAAAATAAAAAATTCATTGAAACTAAATGGGTATTTAGGAATAAGTTAAATGAAAAGGGAGAAATTATTAGAAATAAAGTCAGACTGGTGGCCAAAGGATTTAGTCAAGTAGAAAGACTTGACTATGATGAAACCTATGCTCCAGTGACCAGACTTAAGTCTACTAGAATGCTACTAAGCTATGTAGCTCATAAAGGGTTTAAGCTCTACCAGGTGGATGTTAAGTTAGCCTTTTTGAATGGATTAATTAAAGAAGTATATGTAGGATAACCACATGGATTTTGAAAATATATAACACCTTGATTATGTATTCAAATTAAAAAAGCTAAGGCCCTATATGATCTAAAATAAGCATCTAGGACTTGGTAAAAATGATTATCCACCTATATGATTTCAAAAGAATTCAAATAAGGTCAAATTAATCCAACTCTGTTTGTAAAAATCCTTAAATCTGATATTTTTGTTGCCCAAATTTACGTTGATGATATACTTTTTAGATCTACAAACTCAGACTTTCTACAATAATTTATAAATCTAATAGAATAAAAATTTAAAATCAGTCTAGTAGGTAAGTTAACCTTCTTCTTAAGTTTACAAATTAAACAAACTAATGAAGGTAATTATGTCTATCAAGAAAAATATACAAAGGAATTACTTAGAAAATTTAGAATGAATAATTCTAAATAAACAAAAACACCCATGGGAATAAATGAAAATATAGATAATGACCCAAATGGAACATTGATAGACCTAAAGTCTTATAAAAGTGTCATAGGTAGCATGTTATACCTATAAGATGACCTGATGTATATTATTTATAATTAGTATGTGTGCTCGATATCAGACTTGTGCTAAGGAATCCCATATGAAAATATTAAAAAAAAATTCAGATATCTGAAAGGTACAAAAATATAAAAATATGGTACCCTAGGACAACTAATTTTAAACTTTTAGGATATTCTAACTCAAACTATGTTGGCTGTAAATTAGATAGAAAAATTACAAGTGGTAGATGTTAATTACTTGAACCATCAATTGTCAGCTAGTTTAGTAGAAAATAATACTGTGTTGCTTTATCTACGACTAAGGCAAAATATATAGCTATAGGTGAGTGTGTAACACAATTATTATGGATGATGAACATATTATAAGACTTTAACTTAAAGTATAAACATATAAAAATATTTATTAATAGCATAAGTTCAATCAATTTAACCAAAAATCTAGTATATCATTCAAGAACCAAACATATAGAAGTTAAGCACTATTTTGTAAGAGATCATGTAGCAAAAGGAGATATTAAACTTAACTATATTGAGTCAAAATCAAATTTGACTGACATATTTACTAAACCATTATCAGAACTTGAATTTAGCAACTTTAGACAAAAATTAGGAATGTGTACGATAGACTAGGAGTATTAAACAAATTTTTAAGTAATAGGGAAATTCATTACTTATGTTTTCTAAAAATTCTTATTTCCTTAGTATTTTAAAATATGTTTTAGCCTTATTCTAGGACAAAACCCTAGAAAGTATGATCATATAAATGTAGACAATGAGCATCTTACAAGCACACTATGTCTACCTTGATTGTTCATTTTAAAACTTAGAATGATGTGAGATGCGTAGGTTTCTTACCTGGATTTCAGATGCTTATATCTGTGTATCAACATAAGTCTAGGAAAAAATATAAAATAGTACATTGATTAAGTTAAGTAGTCATTTTTTAGTAAATTTCTAACTGGACATTAATACTTAACTTGATTAATCAAGTCAACACTACTATTTTTTTATAGTTAGTTAATAACTAATGGTTAGATATTTAAGGATGATTTTTAGATGAATTTTATTTTTTTAAATAATATTAGGTTTAGGTGGAGGATATTTGAAAACTACTTTTAAAAGAGTTTTATTTGTTTTATTGCAAAGTGTTGGTTTAAAAATTCTTTTGAAGCTTTACTGAAACTTACTTTACAAATGATTTAAAAATTACTTATGAAATATTATGAAATGCTTCCAAAACTATTTTTTGGCAAAATGCTTTCAAAACTTACTTTCAAAATTTACTTTAAAAAATACTCTTATACTTTTTCAAGTAACTATTTTGAAAAATAAAAGCAAAGTGTTTTGAAATTTGCATTGAAAAAAAACTGCCTAAAAATATTTTAAAAAATACTTTGAAAGATGTTTTTGAAAATATTTTAAAATGTTTTGAAAAGTTTTATAAAATTCTTACAAAGGTTACCCTTTCACTTTGAAAAGCATCTTTAACAAACCTTTTAAAATTTGTTTGATACCTATTTTGAAAATGTTTCCAAAATTATTTTACTTAGATAATTTTCTTTGAAAATACTTTAAAAATCTTTTGGAAACTTAATTTGCAAAGCTTTTCAAAACTTGTCTTAGGCAATTGTAACTCTAAAAATTACTTTGCAATAATTCTTTTTGAAAAATATTTTGAAATCTATCTTGAAACATAGTTTGTAAAATTCTTACAAAATTCAACTTTGCAAAATGATTTATTTTTTGCAAAGTCAATTTTTAAAATTTTAAAAACCTTCTAAAATTTTTTAAAATGTCTTTCAAATTACTTTGGAAAATTTTTCTTAACTCCTCCCTACAATAAGCCTACAAGTTATTATACTTACTTTGAAACATTTTTTTACTTGCTATGCTTGTGTGTGTATTTACATTTTCATAATTTGGTACACTTATATGCATAATTTTTTTTTGATGAATGACAGAAGGAGAGAGTTAGAGTTTAAGTAAGAAAAACCATAGAAAACCAGAGAAAATATGGCAAACTTAAACCTAAAAATGATTAAAAGAATAAAACTTAACTGTTTTATTTTAGATTTCTCTTATAATCATTTTTTTCTATACATGTTTTGCATTTTTTTTCTAACTTTAACCCAAGTTGTCATTACATCAAAAAGGGAGAAATTGTTGGTGCAGTTGTCACCAATGATCAAACCTGCCTTTTGATGAATGACAAATGAATTAAAGTTAAATGTGTTTATGATCTAACCTTATTACCGAATGTGTAGGGTTGACTAACTTGATGAATCAAGAGGAACAAATACCAGGCAGAAAGTCCAGTCGGGATATACGATTCTCGATTAGCGAAGTCTAGATATGAGATTCTAGCAGGAGGTCGGTACGTGCGATTCCTGATGGGTTGAAGTTCGGATGTACAATTCCGATAGGGGGGTCGGGATGTGTTGGTGCAACCTTAGGTCAAGGTTGACCTGGTTGACCCGACTCGAGTTGACCTGACTCGAGTTGTATTTTG
>JBBMJZ010000126.1:2559860-2572690 GCA_037833815.1 Zingiber zerumbet
GTAGACATTATTCATTACATATTGTAGCAGCTATCGGAAATAGCTACTACAACATGTAGCAGCTTATCAACAGTAGCCGCTACAACGTGTAGCAGTTTATCAACAGTAGTTGCTACAAGTAGGGATGATCGCGGATCGAGTTAGTTCAATTATTGGTATAAAAAACTATCCGACCCTACTAGATCAGATAATGTAATATTAGGACCCTACATCCGACCTTATATCCAACGGATTATCTTTTTTCGGATCGGTATAAATGGGTTGGTTAGTTTGATGGGTTGACTGTTCACCCCTAATAAATATTATATGTCCACCATCCGTACCATATCCTAGAGATATTAATGATTGACCTAAAACTTCACAAGCTGATTGCCAGCTCTTTTCGATATATGTGAGAAATTTAGTGGGTTGGCCGATCACTACCCAGATTAATCTAAATAGTCTAGATATATCATATCAATTAATTAAATAAATAAAATAAAATAAATACAAATAATATCTCTCAGACGAGGCAGTGATCAGATTTTTCTCAAGTGATTAATTGAGTATTTAATATTTGAATCTCAATTACCTTACCATTGTAGGGATTTTTCTAGATAGTAAATATTCGTAAGTGTTTTTTAATTTATGTTGATAGTTAGTAAAAAAATTTCTATATTTATTCTGATTGTTTGAAAAAATTTTATATGATCCAACCGATCACATCTAGATATCTAGATTAAAAAAAATCATAAAAACTATTATTATTACTAAATTTAATAATTTTAAGAAAAATAATGTTTTGAAGAGGTTATTTTGTTCTGATTTTTTTTTTGTCTGGTTTCTTTTTCTTTCGTTCAGTCGCATAAAAAAAAATATTGCTAAAAAATTTAAGACCTTTATAAGTCATGATAGACAAGTAACCTTCTACAATTCTTCCTTAAAGTCGAATAGTTATGCCTGAAACTTTTTTAGTTATCAAGTGTATTAAATATTTTTGCATTGAAATTTTCCATTACATTAGGCGTATCAATTATACTTTAAACTGATTATTTTCTTTTTTTAATCCAGATATTTGAATCTATCAATTTTGGAGGTGACCAATTGAATCCTATCAAAATTTTCTAGTGACTATCAAAATAAATTTAAAAATGCAAATGGTGTCGCACCACAACCGGTCTTCCAAAATTATCTTCCCATTGAAGGAAATCTATAGTATACTGTAGTAAAGAATTAATCAGTAAATGTCTTACTAATTATGAAGGTACTTTATCATTGCACCATAACCTAAAGCTACTTGTATTATTATTATAGTAAAAAGTAATTATGCTCATTCCAAATATCTCTTACAATCCGTACTTAAGTTATGTGAAAGTAAATAAATCATGAATCAGCTTATAACCAAGTGGCTTAGAGCATCCACACCAGCTTTCCTATCCAAAATATATAATTTAGAGTCAAAAAGTTATTTTATTAAATTTAGATATTCACTTTTTAATATACCATATATCAATTTCTATATTTCTTCTCTCTCCTCTATAATGTTTAGGGAATGAAATCTATTCCTTAAATTTAGAGAAGTACAGTTCATAAATGCATAATTTAGGAAATTGATAGGGTAGCTGATGAAAAAAAAATTTTAATTACCTTATCCAAAATTTAGGATAAAATCTTTAAATAGGGTATCTGATGTAGAGACTCTTATAACCAACAACCTACTTTATTATTGTCATGGTTAGAACCTCCAATGATAGATTAGGGATCTAAAGTTCGAAACTCAAATACTGCGTATTATTAAAAAAAATTCTTCTTAATGGATAGCAAGCCTGAGAATCCTGGCTGTCAAGACGAATCTCCATGTGCACTTCCCCGATTTACCAAAGTGGTCAAAAGGAAACTTTCGCAGAACCTGACCGGTCACTCCAAGTTCGATGTTACCTGACTCGATTAATCATTTTTATCGAATGTCTGCCCTCCCCCACGTGCTATTAACTACCTAAAACTAGTAGTCATTTATGATTTACTTCTTTCGTGTTAACCTATGAATGAATTGATGGAGGCGCTAAGATGAACAAATCACCTTTTCCCATCATGAATTATATAATAAATTGCTCATAATTTTATTATTTCTTCATTCTTCTCTGAACATATTTTCTTCTTATAGTCGTCCAAGGATAATAAAGCTTGAAAATAGATTTGTATTAGCTTTGGCTTCAGGTTAGAGACTGCATTCAAATTAGTTTTGCTACTATTTCTTTTATATCAATGGAGAATTGAGAATACTTTCTGGTTGCTACATTAAGCTCACACAATCTTGAAAATAGATTGTTATCAGAGGATACTTCATTTGTGTTTTTTTTTCTAAAAAAAAAAACCTAAAACAAAATTACAAATATCGAAAAGTAACGAACAAGGTCAAATAGCAATATTACCCTATCAAAATTCAATCACAAATATCTCCAAGTAAATAACAAAATCAGGTGGATGATATTACACGAGAACATATTCTCTAAAGCAATTCTTAATGACCACTAAGAATTAGCAACAAGGTCTGTTTCCGTAAACTCATATCAAACAATAAAGAAAACTCACTAATATCACAGGATATTGTGCCACATGAGAACTAATCTTGTCGTTATATTGCCATGGAAAAGTAGTTCAACCTTCCAGATTTGATGTTAACCTAGAAAAAAGGCTCATAGTTGATTGCAGATACTTGTCCCTCGAATGTAAGCATTCCTTTGCAATATCAATCAGACTAGAGCATTTTAGAAAAAGCTCCTGACTTCTCTGCACGAGCACAAAAGAAATTATGCATTCAAATTCTCATGCGTGTTTAATTGGGCAGATGAAATCAATGGAATAGAGCAGGAGCTAAACACAAAAGCACAGCCGAGTACATACCGTGTATGATATGAGAAGACAATTGCAAATATCCAGAGCCAATCTGCCTTGCGTCGCCTTGTGCAAGCAACAAAAATTGTTATTAAATGTGTGGCACTATATCTTTGCTTGATATGAAATCATAAATTGAATCGAACTTACTGAATTAGGCTCCTGTCGGATAACATCATCCAGGATTTGAATAGCCAGATTGGCTATAGATGAAAGCTCTTGGTAGAATGAGAGGTCTCCAAAAAACAGTTGGGCATTACTAACGACCTGAAGACAGAAGTGATTCCATATGTTAGGAATTTGTAAGCTGTCAGTACGCATAATCTTCTTACACCCACAGATTATTCAAGAGAAATAATTGATAAGAAAGTTGAAGTTTATTCATAACAAACCAAGAAGTAAATCCTTTTTTTTCATTTCCATTTCTATTCCTCATCATTATGGGACGAATTGTAGTGTAAGTATGCTAACTGTGCAAAAAAAGATTACAACGCCATCTCCGTTTCCAGTATTCAGATCACTAAACATAATTCATCATGATTTGAAGTTGATTCATGGTTTGAAGTTGATAGGTATTAACCAGAACAACTAAAATGTCATTCCGACCAGCAAAGAAGCCAAATTATGATACTATGTTGGAACAGACAAATGTCATTATCCTAGCCGATGACAGTTCTGATCACACAAATGACAAGCTATGAAGATTCTCTTCTCATAACTCGTATTGCACTTGTATCTGTTGATGATGGAAGAAGATAAAACACCATAAAGAGAGGAAAGGCAAAATGCCAAAAAGGCAATAATGATGTGTCTTGCTGGAGTCAGAGAAACCGAGATGTATACATCATATCCTCTACTCCAATTCTAAATGTGTCAATTCAAGTCAACCTCTCAACAGTTAAAGAACATGGAGAAAAACCATTTCTTTTTCTAATACTAAATGTGTTAAGATGATTATTTAGTGGGTGCAAAGCTACAGGATCTATTGGCCAATTGGCCATGATATTCTGTAAATAATCTTAGGAATGTAAAAAATGAAGAGAACCTCGTAAGCGAAAAAATTTGTTAATGTTGATCCTTATATTTAAGGGCTCAAGTACTCTGCACCTAATGTTCCAGCACTTTACAAACAGACACTGGAATGCTTGTTTTAACAACAAAACACTTCTTTTGGGGGGAACTATTTCTTGTAGAGATAGAAAAAGAAACCCTAGCCCCTAGGAATTGCAACAAAATGCATTTTATGACACTGCAAACGACTAAGCATCATAATTCACAGATAAAACAAAACCTTTGTATATATTCCAAAGCAGATTTTCATAATCAAAATCGATTAAGTGGAAATACCTCAGTGTTTATTGCATAGTACAGAAGCTTCTTTTGAGATAAACTTGCTGATAGGGATATAATTGCACAAAATATCTGAACTTTAGTTCTTGGTGACACCCTAAAGTGGTTCACATGATGGGAAATCAAATTGAGCATATTGTAAGAAAAAAAAGAAGTCAGAATTATAAAAGACTTACAAAGATTGACATCTGAAAGTTGTAATAACATCTTGTACCAAATACATCGACCTATCTTCATGGTTGCCTGCATAGGAACATTAAACGATAAAAAACTGTACAAATTCAATTTGTTTTTTAAGGTTAAACATACATGACATCTTAACCTAAACTGTTATTCAGATTTCCATTGTCAATATACTTTTTACCCCTTTCAAATTGGTTACTCATGATCCTGTTTGTCCTAAGTGTTTGGGGTCTACATATATGAGATTTATCCTCCATTGAGATCTATGCAAGGCTATGCCAGTAATTATATTCAAACTAATAAATTTGTTCGTTATTATATTGACTAACAATTTCTTTTGTTTTTGTTTACCTTTTGCACCTCACACGTTAACTGACCGAACTCTTCAAATTACACAAGCTAATTGACAAGTAGCGAATAGGCAGCCACTGAGTGCGTTGAACAATAAGATCAGACATGAATGCTGAAATTGCATTGATGTGTCTGTTTACAAGGACAGGAATATAATGTTAACATAAATAGGGATGTGAATACTTGGTAGGACAGTTGTCAATGGTATGCTACTTACCACTAAGAAATCCAACAAACTTGGTTCTGAGTCTATCTCATCCATCCCATCTTATGTTACCGCAACCTTCCTTACCTTTCCAATTCATTCCCTCCTGAGTGTATGTATTTTCTCTTTGTGTTTTTCCAATTTCATTGCCAAGTCGTGAAGAGCCCTCCCCCCTCCAATTCTTGCTGAAGACCAGAGTATCTCCTTGATTGAATCCTTCTTACATTTCGCTCATGGAAGACCAAGTCTACTTGATTCACCCTCCCCTGCACTTGGGGAAAGCCAATTTCTCCTCATCTTGCAGGTAATGTGGTAGACTGATTCCAATGGATTCATGTGATGTGTGGAAGACATGCAATAGAGACTAACCCCTGCTTCTTGAGTAAATCCCAGCTTTTCCTTTTTTTTGTTCTCCTCCTCAGCAAAGGCCCCAAATAGTTTGCATGCAACCTAAAAATATGATATTTCTGCTCATCGTCTTCTCATCCATGATGGCATTCTACCTACCAACCCTAAACCCAATAGTAAAATCAGAACTGATATCAAACTCAATGGTTCAGGAGCATTCAAACTCTTGTTAGCTCTTTAGGGAAGAGCACTATCTCACATCTCCAACTACAGACAAGAAAGAAAGAACCAATTTAGCTGGTGTAGTTCAGCACTTACCATCTGCATATGGCTTCTTGGCAATATGGAGCTAACAATAGGTCTCAATGTTCAAAAAAACATAAGCTATTCTTCGGTGAATATCTGAGTATTAAAAACTGGCTTTTGGTGATAGAGGGTTGGGGCCTAAGCAGTGAACATTAAAAAATCATTATAAATATAATTACACACTCAAGTTTACAATTATAAATTCTTAAGCAATAATAAACACACACAATTATACATATCATTAATATCAATATAACGTTGCAAAAACACATATTAAAAATCAATAAATATATAACAATAATAAAATATATCCTATGTCACATTGTAACTAATATAACAGTTATATGACCCTTGAGATTTTAATCCATACATTATGGTTCCAGTTCATACTATACAATATTACAATCTTCACAACATTAAATTGTAATTCATGCTATGTGATTCTAACTGTCCCCTTGAGCTTCAACCTATTCTTGCAACTCTTTAGCTCTACTTTCACAAGGGTTGAATTTATTTGGGTGCAATCATAAAGTTTCATGGGACCTCAGTCAGCCTATATTTGTTTGTCATTGATACCCCACAACTTACTTAGCTCTCTCTACAGGATAATCAAATTAACATTAGTTTGTGGAAGTTCAATGGGTGCTTTTTAGTGGGTAACTATGCCCACATCACATGATCTTGTTTGACAAAACAATAAGATATCAAGTTCTCAACTTTGTAATTAACACTAATTTCTGAAGTCATTTATCATTGTTAACAATTTTGTGTATGAGACTTCATGAGTACCTATAGAAGTCTTATTGGTAAGATATAATTGGATCAAGCTATTAAACCTATTTGTATAAAAGCGAGTAAAAAAGCATAGCTTATCACCATTAATTTTTGCAAGACAGCTACTATGAGGAAGCATACATGACTTTGTTGGCAAAATATTTTTTCCATGCAAATGCAATTCAAAAGATCCTTCTCATTGTTCATTCAATGCCATGAGTAAACAATAGTTTATCTTAAAGTATGGAATATCACTCCAATCCTGGCCTTTTGATTCTTAGCCAGAACGATATACCGATGCTATGTCTGGCATGCTGACACAGTATCAAAGGCGTCGAGGAGGGAATCTTGGAGAGGATGGGCAGGAGGAAGAAAATCTAGAGGAAAGTGGAGAAGAACAAGGAATCGGCTTACCTCATCAAAGAAAAACTAGCCTTCTTGTTCATGGTTTCTCACAAAAGTCATCATCGCAAGTAGAACCGCTTATGAATCAGCCAAAACCCTCATTGCATATCCCAGTTTCGAGAAGGTTTCACATGCCAGTCGGCTGGCAAAACAACAAGTTTTTCCCACTGGCACGAAATGGTTTTGACCGTTTTTCAAACCATTGTTTATCTATCTAAGACTGATAACAATCATTATAAGAGTGATTGACACTGAGATACAGAAGAAAGGGTAAGAAAGTAGAATCAGTGTAGGTATTCAGAGCTCCATTATTCCAAATATGCTATTTTCTTGCCTAACCCTTACAAGAGGAAGAGACAAGTAGTAAGGTTACAATGACGAAAACAAATTTTAAAACCATGCTGAGTAGTGAGAGCTCGGAGCCTCGGACTAAACCATGAGGTTCAATATTGGCAATATCAACTATGGAAATGAAATTCACACGTTCATTGCCAGGACTTCAACAAATTTCAATTGCCATAGATTTCAGCATGGATTTCAATGAATTATTGAAGCAAAGCATTTCATACAGTACAAAACCTGTTAATCAGTAATTCCTTCCATGAATCTTGAAATACCAACGTAATTGCGATCTTACAGATTTAATAATCAGGAGGCAAGGAAAAGAGAAGAAATACCTGGTAAGATAAGTAACAAACTGCATACTTTGCATGTCAAGGAACATATTTGATCTTCATCAATTGGGATGCCACAACCTTCAGACCAATATATACGTTAGGTTGGTTAAAAGAAGCATGGAAGACGGAAAGAAAAGATAGAACAAAATGGCGGGGACATATTAGCACAAGTAGCACAGTTGCTTTTATAAGTCAAATAAAAAAAACATCGAGCACAAAAGTATCTCCAAATGTATGATAATTTTTTAAGATTCATTAATTCTAGAGGATTTCTACAGGAATCATCTTCTGTCACCTCATGTGGCGTGGGATGCTCCTTAACATAAACTCAACACCAAAATTAGATTTACAATTAGAAGAAACAAGTTTCATTCTTGTAAAAAGGATTAGTTACAGTTAATTAACAGCTTCTATTATTCAACTTCATATGCTTTTTCATTACTAGAAAGAAAGGAACTGTCCTCAAGATGCAATAAAAGATTTTTCAGTTCACAATGAGATAAAGAAGATTCCCTTGTGGATTGGTTATATTCTTGTTAAATTACTTCCACAGGTATTTGAATTCTCACCTAAATCTCTATTGAAACAAGTTCCATGTGGTTTTTGCAATTACACTTGTATTTCAGTATCTTCACATCTTTATAAATGTTGATTAATTTCCACCACTTAAAGGAAATGTTATCTTATAAAGGGTTTCTTTGTTTAGAGTAATTGGAGGAACAGAGTCTAAAGAGCTCTGACATAGTAGGAAACGAATGCTAAAGAAAAAGTCAAATATCAGCATCTAAACCTTCTGCCATATCCAAGCATTGTAAGCAACTGATAGCCGAAATAATAAATCCTTCTGAATGTGATATGAGGCCCCCAAACAATGCAATCTGCAAAACAAACAAAAGGAAGATAAGTCAATTAGTATTTGTGAAGCCTACAATCACCATGGTATTTGTCCAAGTAGTCACCTCAGCAGACTCCAGATAAAGATTCATCCGCCTAATTCTGTCAGAAACTGATGGGAGTGTAACATCATTGAATGCCAGGCAGGACTTTAGAAAACTAAGAAACTTTGGTCTGTCTCGGAAAAATTTGATTCCCAGATTGTTGCTTGAGTGAACAAGAATACTCTATAAAAGAAACTACCAAAGGAAATTAGGAACATAACTAGAGGAGAAAAACTAATAACCTCAATGTTGCATACACAAAATGCAGATTAACAGTCAAATGCATGGATACTCCAATTGTAGGTAATGTTCCAAGCAAGAAATCCCAAGCCGTGTGAAGTTTCAATATCTAGAACGATATGATTTCGTTGCTATATCATGTCATGCCAGTACAATTTGAATACTTGGTTAATTGAATTAGTAATAATAACATAATTAATTTTACTCATATAAGTTGTAATTCTTTAATTAACTTTTTTACTTTAATTAATTATTTGCTTAATAATTAATTAGATTATTGATACATGTTCAGTTCCTATTTATTTTTTATCAATTAATTTGATCACCTTAATTTTTAGAATTAAAAATGTTTGTAACTATTTAAATTTAATTTTTATTAGTTATTTGTAAACTGTATACTTCTTTCATTTTATAATAATCTCCACTTGTAATTTATTCAACTTTAGCAATAAATGTTGGAATGAGAAAAAAAAAACCATTTTCTAGTCCTCCATATACTTGAGCATCCTTTGATTTCAAATTTTGTAAAACTGCAACAATTTCAGATTTAAACTTCATGTTATATAATTTCCTGTAAAATGAGCAAATATTTTTATGACTTCATGAAATTGGTTAAATTTATTTATTAGCATTTGATAAAAACTTAAATCATTAAATAACATTTTTTGATATTTGGCATCATAAAACCCTAAATGAAAACTACTGGATGTAGTGAAATAAATTAAAATTCTATCATTTAAGTTTTCTTTGGCTTTGCTTGTTCTATATAATTATAATTATTAGAGTGGACAAAAAAACTAAAGAAATTTAATTTTTTTAAAAAAATTGACACCTAAAAGATTATATTTTAGGGTTAAAATAGATTTTAAATTTTATAATTAAATTTATTAATTTGACAATTATGAATTTTTTAAAAATTAAATCTATAAAACTTGATTTGGACTCGATTAAATCAAATTTGAAAATTTCCAGATTTAAGATTTTTTTTGATAAATCACATTTAAATTTGAAAATATAATTTATTTTTAAAAAATATTCTTGTCTAGATAAAAATTTAATTAAAGTGACGTGTGAACCATAGCTAGTGCTTGAAAAAAACTAAAAAGAGAAAAAAAAAACTCAAACTCTATCTCATCAATTATAGATTTCATATTATCTTCTTTACACCTCCCCGTCTTTTTCGATATTACAAAAGTTAGGGTATAAGAAAAACTCTCACCAATGTTAGATACTAAAGTAGATACTAAAGTCTATCCTATTTAAGTTTTTATATTTCAAATTAGATTTTTTTTGGACAAATTAACAACATTGTGTATGATTTCACTATGAACATGTCAGGGTAAACATAAATATCTAGAAATATTACATGCTATTCATTTTTGCATAACCATCAAATTTGAATAGTTGGTATGGGAGCTATACAAAGCCAAGGTTCCTTCTTAATGTCTTTTAAGGTTTTTAACGGTGCCTGCTTTCATAGGGATTTTAAATGAAGAGAAATTACTAGCGAAAAGTTAGTAGGAGCTGCTAACAGTTGCTAGAACATAATTTATTTATCTACAACAATGTTTTCGATCTTAAGATTTAGAATAAAAAAAAAGTAGTTTAGCAGAGAAGCATTTATCGAGAACTGAGAAATGAAATATAGAATTAATACCACCCATGGCATGCAGACTAACCTTAACTTCCTCAATATTTCCAAATGCTGCACGAGAATCACATAGAAATGACAAATGACGTTCTAAATCAGCTCCGAAATTGACCTATAAATTCGAAGGAAACTCATTACTGGCTAGTTTCAGGAAACAATAAATTGCACTAGGAACAGTTGATTCAATCTTTGTAGTAAACAACAAAGAAAGCAAGAAACTGTGCAAGAGCTAGCAGTTTTATCTGCAGGGATCAGTAAAGTCAAATCAGATATATTTACCATGCCAACAAATTTAGATATCAGATCTGCTTTTTGCTTATTCTCATCATTCATATTTGAGATATCAATGCTCTCATGAAGGACTTGAGATACTTCAAAAAGAAATTGTATCGTGCAAGGATTACCAATACAACCAGCTCTGCAACAAATAATCACTCGTATAAAAAAAAAAAATGAAACACCTTTAATTGATAAGAGAATAGCCATAACAAGAAGCAGCAAGGAAATGTTCTATCTATCCACAGAATTTGCTTTCTGGCATCAGGCTATATGTAAGACATCCTTTAACTGAACCACGACGATTTAAATATTCTTTTATTGTTTCTAACGATTTGTCTAGATCCTCTTGCATCAGCAAAGTCATGGATGGTTTTCTCCTTCGACATGTAATCACACTTTAGAAGCTTCTTTCTCAATTTTTCTTCTACCAATGATATAATCAAATTATTTACAAAATGACAAATTATGCCAAGGTTTCCACCATAAGGCAAAAAATATTGAACAAAAGTGTCAAAAATAATTTATAATATGAAACAGTAGCTAGAAGGACAGTTTTGTATTTACAAATGGAATTAGAGTATTTTGGTTTCGCATAGGCATTTTAAAATGCACCCAAAAAAAGTTTCTGAGCTAAAGTACACTTTTCAAACACTTTAGCTTTTGATAAGTAATCTTCCAAATATGCTTTCGAAGGACTTTATTACTTATAACTTTTTAGGAAATATCTATCTACAAAAACACTCATATTTTTGTTACTCAAACTCTGGTATCTTAAGGGACACCATGTCAGATTCCTTGATCCCCAAGTTCCTACTTAATAATCCGGTGTGTTTGAATACGTAAATACATATCCCTGTCTAACAGAGACCGAGCATATCAAAATATAGTAGACAAAAATAAGTACAATTCTATCAGACTATTAATATCCACATTTAAATAGTTTCATTTTTCATTTACATTTATCAGATTGAGTTATGGAATTTTTTTTAATTAACACATTATAGATATTCAAATATTAGGAAAATGTCATTTTCCTCACATTAATCGCTTCTGAAAAATGTACCATGTAGTTTTAATATTTTAAAAATGTTCCTATGTAAGATATGTCAAAATTAACTAATAATTGTTATTGGAGGAATAATCTTATTGGATTTTTCAGGAATTTTTAGAATTTTTTCTGGATTTAAACGGAGTCTGTATGATACATTTAAGGGGATGAATTAATAGGGCTTAGAGAAAGCCTGTTTGATATATCAATTTAGCGGGAGCTGATTAAGGAGTTAATTTAGGATTTAATAAAATAACCCTAGGTATTTAATTAAGCCCTAAATCCCTATTTTCTTTCTCTTCTTCTCTCGATTCCCCTCTTCCTCTCTTCCTCTCGCGTCGATCCCCTCTTCCTCTCTTCCTCTCGCGCCGACTCCCTTCCTCCTCCGACCATGTGAGCGCGACAAATGTCGTTCCATCGTCGGCAGCCGATTCCCCTTCTCCCATCTCCGCCTGATCCTTGCCTCGCGAGCGCCTTCTTCTTCCCCAACTCATCGCCGACGCAGATGTCGATCATCGGCACTAATTGCCGACTGGCAACCTACCCTAACACTGGCACAGATCCATCATCCTTGACCACGATTTATGCCCTAGCTTTGATCGACGTCGCCGAGCCCTAACCTCTCAGTTTGCTCCCGATCCATAGCCATCGGTGGTCGAGCGCTACCCGAGCGCCGCCGCTTCTCCATCTATTTCTCTCTCGATTTCACGGAGCTGCCTGATCGTCGTCTGCCCTATCGTGCAGCACCTATCGGCCGACACCACCGACGTCGCCATTGTTGCACGCTGCCGGTGGGGTAAAGGTTCGTCGATCTTCTTCCTCCGGCCGATTGCCACTACCTCTACAATTGATCGTTGCCAATCTGCCTCGTGCCCTAGTTGCACCATCAGAGAGCTTCCGTTCCAATATGAGGCCATCATCCATTCCATTGCTGGTAGCTCCTCCCCATCTCGTTCATCTACGGTACTATGCATTTGAAATGTTTTCCCTGTTGTAAGTTTCCTAGCCCGATCGGGACTGAAGAGTGTCATCCACATCAGACGGCCGTCGGGATCCTTTGTAGTTGAGCTGTTAGGTGTTACGTGCTTTAGTGTGATGCACCATCTTGCATGATTGAATGCTGAGCGATTGTCGGCTCCTTTGTAATTGAGCACATCGCCAGTTACATGATCTGCACACACAACCACTCATGGGTTAGTGG
>JBBMJZ010000126.1:2572790-2587902 GCA_037833815.1 Zingiber zerumbet
CGGTGCCAGTGCCAGTGCCATTGCGTGCGGCGGCTTCTTTGCTCGCCGGGCCGGTCAGGTCCCGGCCCGACCCATGGCGAAAATGACTTGACGGGTCCGGCCCGGTCTAAATTGGCCAGACAGTAGTCGATCCTAAAATCATATTATTTACCATAAAATTAATATTTATTAAAAAAATTTAATATAAATTAAATTAAATTGGGCGAGTTTAGACTTGTGTGACAATGTAACTCAAACTTAAATAGATAAACATAGTATAATTTTAAAGGTTAGGATTTATTTGAGAATTATACTAGTTTACAACCAATAAAAGCGAAAATTTCCAAGGAATAAAATATATAATTTTAAAAAATGAACGAATTGAGAATCATCCTTTTATACATTTCAAAAATATATAACACAACTCACATTATGATACTCAAAGAAACAATTGTTTTGGATTATTTTTTTGAAAAGGTTGATTTTAATTAATATATCAACAAACAGTAATTAACTTAATTTAAATATAATTTGTGACGGCTCCTCACAACAGTTCCATTGTCGTCTAGTCCGGTTAGGATACCTGGCTTTCACCCAGGCGACCCGGGTTCAAATCCCGGCAATGGAAGTTATATTTTTTTTCTCTTTTGCTATTAAATTTTTTTTCTCTTTTCGCTTTGCATTTAAATAAATTTTGTTTTAAGGTGAAATAAATTGATATTATTTTTTCCATTCCATAATACCAGTTTTTACTCAAACTGCCTAAGTAAACAAAAATATTCTTTCTTAAAAAATAAATATTTTCTATCAACCAGTATTTCACATTATGACCACCACTGCAACATTTTTAAAATATTTTTTTAAAAAAATCTAAACAAATGTAATTAAAGCTAAAATATATAAAACAACAAATAATGAGTATAGGTACAATGGGAAAAGCAGAAGGCATGAGAACAGACGTCTATTATAGAGCAGACATTAACGGTTGACAATTACTGAGATAGAAAAGGAGGTGTCGATTTTATGAATGCGGAAAAGGAGGCATCAGTGATAAGTTACAACAGTTATAAATGTCAGAATTACACAACTGTATGGAATAAAAAGGTTGCATGAAGAAAGAGATGCCTTTGGTACAAAGGAAATATTTCTTCATCTCCTTTGATATATAAGGTAATCACTTACAGCAGGATCGGTATGCACAATTGATTCTAAACTACTACTATTCTCCATTCTTATTCTCAGTTTCTTTTCCAAATAGCGTTGGGTCATGCCAAGGTGCGCCTTGATCTTCCTACTAACCTCTAGTTGGTCTGTTTTAGAAAGGAAGCAAAATGTCCAACGAGGCAAAGAAGGAATTGGTTCGCCAAATTTTGTTCATCTCCTTTTCATTCGGCAATACGTGCGCGAGCCGCTACGAGCTGACCGATTGAAGAAGACAAATCCAATGGCATGTGGCCCAAGTCAACAAAAGAAAGTTCTACGGAGTTGACTCATCCCTATTTCAAACCGGAACACTTACCATTCCAATTTTCTGTAATTGCATAAGCCAATAGCTCACAAGTCTAACCTCAAGACAAATATGGTAATCACATTTATTAAATCTAAATATCAGTGACAAAACAAATATTTAACATTTATAAAAAAAATAAAAATGAGGCTTCTTAACTCATGATAATCTAAAAACTTCACAAATTACAATTTCTCTATACAAAATATTATAATTATCATATTTTTTATTGTTCTATAGCATCTCTCTTTCATGAACTTTCTCATAGTAACCAAATAAGCTTTGCTCTCAATCCAAGTTAAAAGCCTAATTCCATGGTTAACTCTCGATCACGGTTGGAGTGAGCTTCCACCATGTTCGTTGTCGACAGAAATATCCAAGCTGTTTCCTTCAGATTCGGGAGAAATCTCGCGCACATTAGCCATTCTTGCAGTTGAAGACTGGAAACTGTGCCAGTTAGCATCAGTAACAGAATGGATATCGACTCCATCTACACCAACTTGTATTTCACTTTCAGAAGAAGCCAGAAGTGGCCTGGGATCATTTAAGCAAGCTTTATCGACATCGTCTTCTGATAAGTCAACGTGCTTTGTCATCGGAAGAGTATCATCGGGGGTGGAGTGTGCGTCGGATCTCTCTTCAAAGACCTGCTTTGAGCTGCCTTGTCTGTAGAGGGAAAGCACACACACAAGAACAATTTTTGGATCATAAATAAACTGTAAATTATGTCAGATAGAAACCAGTGTTCCAAGTACAAAATCAAGAGTCTATGACAATATACCTCCTACAAAAAGAACAAATTGTATGTCAATGGCCCCAATTAGAGTTGTGTCAATCCGTGACGGGGCATGCCAGCTCGTGGCAGGCCAGCCATTTGGCAGGACGGGGTGGGTCGGCATGCCATCTTAGCAGGTTGGGAAATCCCCAACTCAACCCAATCCAAGGCAAGTTGCGAGTTAGGCGGGCCAATCCGCGAGCCATCAAAAAATTTAAAAAAAAAAGTTTAATATCTTCAACGTTTTACTTCGGAAAAATTTCATCAATCAAATATATCAAGAAACATAAATTTTAAATATAAATGGACACAAACGAGTACACATGTTTGATAAAAAGTATTGTTTTTATTTCAAAATTATAACAAAAAAAAAAGATAATAAATTGACATAAAACTTAGTTTATATGTGTTTTTTAACCCGCGGGTCAACCAAAATCCGTCGCGGGCCGACCAGTAAGAGTTGTGAGCCTAGGTGGGTCGGCCCACGACTAGCTTAAGTTGATAAAATTTCAATCTAACCCGTTTAAATTGTTTGGTGGGGCAGGTCAATCCGATGGGCCCAACCCAAATTGACTGCTCTAGCCCCAATATGCATCATACAAAACCTGTTACTTCATCTTAAGTGAATGCCTATTCATGGAGGCAAAACTCTACCCAAGACAATTAATCGCCAGATTTATAGATATTATGAAATACTAGCAAAGAATAAAAAAGAATGATGCAATACCTCTGTACTTGTGATTGCAATCTATGAACAAGAGCCAGGAGATCCTCTTTTTCTTTTATAGCTGTTAAAGTTTTTTCTACGGCATCTTTTACTCTGGCCTGGGAGTCCACCTCTGCTATTCTGGCTCTTTCTTCAGCTCTCACAACAGCTGCTTCTAATACCACAGCACGTTCCCTAGCCTTTGCAAGCTCAGAACGCCACAAATGTGTTTCTTGAAGAGCAGATTCTCTCTGCTTTAGCAACAGCTCTTGTTCCTGTGAGAGGTTCTTAACCTTTTCTTCATAGTCTTTCAACTGAAAAATTCAAAAACATATATCATAACGAAAAACAGACAAATAGAAGAGAGAATTACATAAGAACTAGCAACATAGATCTTATGCCGAAGGATGGTATTCAAACTAACAATGTTACTGGCACACTATTTCAATATTCGACTTCAATGTGATCCTTTCCTTGAAACCACAGTGGTAATTCATTCCGTTCTCTCCGCTCAAACCTGTCTATGTAATTTAAGTCTTCAAGAACCAAAAACAAGGATTCCACACGTTGTTCATATCCTTCTAAACTTGTTTAGAAAAAATAACTATGAGAGCCCTCAAACATTTACATTTGAGTGAAGGTAGATTTCAAAATCAAAGACGTTGGCAATAACTTCCAAGGCCCACACCAACTAAGTTAGTTGGCACCTCCAACCCTGTATCCTTCTAAGCTAATAAAATACTGCTTGTGCAGCGATTTTTTCCCCCTAATTGTCTCTGTCAAGCAACAACACAACAAAGATCCTTTTTGAAATTCAAAACAAGGTTATCTACTTGATCATGCCGTGCATGAGAGAAAGAGATGGTCATAATAAAACCATGTCCAGTTTGACTAAGAATAATTGCATGTAAATTATAATATTCTTGAATCCTGAATGGGCCAGAGGATAAATATTATTCTCAAATATCTGTAAGAAAATTGATCAATTGATACGGTAGGTTTAAACCGGTACTGGAAATTGCTTAAACTCAACTAAATTATAGAAGACTCATGTCCGTGGCACTTCTTACTGCTGGAAGTATTGGAGCCCGATTGATGCACCGTGCTAAGCTTTGAGGGTTGGTTCACCAGGTGTGCAGAAAGCAGCCCACCCCAGTTGGGGGTGTGGGGGAAGCCCCTTCAACTCAAGACGATTTATGCAATCTTAGAGAAGATGGATGATTATGTTGACGTAAGATTTCAATCTTTTTTTTCTTCTTATTGTCTTTCTTTTTATAAAGGGAGCCTTGGCGCAACGGTAAAGTTGTTGCCATGTGACCAAAAGGTCACGGGTTCGAATCCTGGAAACAACCTCTTGCAAAAAGCAAGGTAAGGTTGCGTATAATGGATCCTTCCCCGGGACCCCGCATGGCGTGAGCTTCGTGCACCGGGCTGCCCTTTATTGTCTCTCTTTTTATCTACTCGTTGTTTTCTCTGTTTTTTTTTTCTGCCACTGTGCAGGTTGTCGTTTTCTTTGTCATGCCATTTTAGAACAAAATGATATGATCTGTTTTCCTTGTAGCATGTATAGAATGTACTATATATTCAATTAATAAGGAGGTCAGCATCATATGGATTAAAACACGGAGTAAATATTTTGGGTAGAAAAAACATAAGAATTGGGCTATCTGGGTGCAGGATATAGTAATAGTTCTTATGGGAATCAGAATTTATTTATCATAATGGACTCACATGTTTTGCTTGAGTTAATTGCATTAATCAAACCAGTAATTAATCAGTTTACCTTTTATAGAAAATAAATAAAAAATACTAAAATTTTCCCTCAAAATTAGTAAATTGAAGCAATTACCTTAAGCTGGATAATTCCTTGGTACTTCTCAGCATCCTTCCTTAGACGCTCACTTTCTGCACATGCAAGTCTTCTCTCCTCATCCATTGTATGAGCTGCAGAAGCAGCAGTTTCAGCAGCCTCTGCTGTCTCTACTAATTTATCTGTAATTTCTTTTATTGTAAAATCACGAGCTCGAAGATCCTTAGCCAACTGATGTAGTTCTTCATCCTTGACTCTAATAGTCTCCTGCACCATGAGCAATATATAACATATAGTAACAAAAAAAGAGTTGCGTGAGTTCAAATAACCAAACACGAATGAACTGACATTAGATGATCAAAACTAATGCATGGATACAAACTCTAAGGTCCACATGGTCTGATATATTATGTTAAATACCTTCATAATAGTCAAATTATCTAGTTGAGCATCATTTGGCTTAGTAGCCAACGACCCCAGAGCAGTTCTCAGGGAGATCTTCATGGCTGTTTCAATTTCTTTTGAAGCCTCCATTGCAGTTAAGTTAGCCGCTGCAACAACAGTAGCGACTGTTCCTAATTGTGACGATCCACTGCCACTCAAGTTATTAACTGCTTCCCTATGAGCATGCAGTACCAACTGTGTGGCACTGTTATTGAACAAAAAGTAAAAGAATGTTAATCAGTAGCCAATACAAATCACATTTTAAAGTAATAGAGAATATATTAAAACAATGTTAACAATTGAGCCATACTAAATTATATATGATCATAAAACTACCAAATATACTAGGAGTTTCAGATACACGTGAGAGCATGAATGGCACTTGAAAATTTATGCTTTACTACCTAACAATATGCTGATTAGTTTAACGATTATGTTAAGAAAAAAAATTTTAAATCAACTAATCAAGAAGCTTACTGTAAAGTGGAAACCCAGCCCTTAGCGGCACCAGGAGACTCTGCACAGAAAAAATACTCCTTTTTTTTTGGTGTGCCAACATCTGTTATTTTAGTTCAGGACTAGATAATTTTCACAACCTTAAACTAGAAAGAACTGAATATATTGCCTGAAAGTTCAACAGAAAACGGAAACTGAAATCCATGGAAATAAAGCAGACATGACTATGGATACAAAAGCAGCATCCATCATATTTTGGCAATCCACTGCAAGAAGAAAAAAGAATACATCAAAAAATTCATAATCGTACTACATTCATGATTTTTTTTTTTTGGAAAACTCATGTCACTGTGCATATAGAACCCTCACTGGATGTTTATGGGAGAATTAGTGATTATGCTGTTTGAATCAAACATGATGGTTCCCTTAATAGCTGGTTCATTTCTCCGAATCCTGTGCAAGGATCAACATAAAATTCTATGATCAAGTTAATCAGTTAGAATTCATAAAGACTCATTAACAAGGGGGTATAGCATGATACTTGTATTCCATTTTCCCAGTAGTTGGATCAAGAATCACCCAACGCTCATTCCATTTCCTTAGCTGTTCAACAAAAGGCGAGCAAAGATCATTCACAATTCCATTACATATCAGCTTTTAAAGTCGGATAACTCTACAGGATGCAGCTTGGAAACAGGGTAAGGAATCCTTGCATCATTTGTACATTTACATTTAGTACATCACCCTAACTGATAGTCATAATAAGCTTCTTGCTGCTTTGTAATATACCAGCAGAGGGATAAATGATAATCTAGTAACCTAAATGAAGATAAGTAATGAAAAACATATAACTACCTATATACTCACAAACATTTGGAAGGATGCTAAAATCCGCCAAAAGGCTCCAAAATCGTAACTTTTCACACCAATAAAATTGAATAAATAAATATTGAAATCAAATCATCCAAGTTTTAAGAAAAAATCATCAAATGAACTGGGATCATGCATAGTTTTGTTTTCCCTGTACATACAGCATTTAAAGTTTCATGGACCACTTCAAACAAGCAACCTTTGAAGAGAGAAAATTCTTTCACCGATCAACGCGCAACAAAATAAATACCGAATTTCCTTTTAAACTTGTCTTGCAGCAGTAATGCCATGAAGATCATATTCGTTTTCCAGTAAGCAAAAAAAAGGCAAATATAACAAAAAAAACTAAAATATTTACTGTAACGAAATTCCTGTGAAGAACGAGAGATGACAAGGCGTACCGTTTCTGATCGTTTCAAAAGAGGGCCCTGCAGCAAATACTTCCCCGACCCTGATGTCAGCTGCCGCTTGATCTTCTCCAAGCTGCTCTCCGCATTTCCTGCCCCCTATGATCACCGAAAACACGAGAAAGAATGCCCTAAGGGCATCATTTCAGACCAGAATTGGGTTGAAAGACACGTAGGGGCAGCAACAGCAGCAATTTTTGAGGGAAACACTATAATTCAAGCTGGCGACTCACCGCGGAGCTTCCATTGGAAGCCATTTCCGAGGCCGGAGACGATCAAAGGCGATAAACTGTGATTTGCGTGAAAATCTCGAGGGAACGATCAAAAAGGGTTCTTGTTGGTCCCTTCGTTGGGTCTAACAGAGGGTCGCAGGGACAAAATTTCCCACATTGCCTCGTACACTTTATAAATTATATTTATTGCCCTGTAGTTTTAATAAGCATTTCATTTTACTCCTCTATGGGGATAAAATTAAAGATTGAATATTTTAGATGCCGATTTCAAAATAAAATTTAGATTTTTAAATTATTAAAAAAAAAATCAAAGTCCAACTCTAATTTTTATTATCTTTAAAAGAGCGCTCTAATTTTTATTATTAAAATAATCCTTCATTTAAAAGAAAATTATGAAATTTTCTTGAAATTTCAAAAAAGAACCTTAGCTGTTTCAAAATTACTGAGCAAGGTTGTTCCAATGGATTATTTTTTAGAAGGAAACAAATAATTTATGAGACCAATATTCATTTAATTTTATAATTAAATTTATAATTCTTTGTAAAACGATAGAATTATCCTCCAGTCGTGTTTTTATTATATTTTCTGTATAAATTTTGAATAGGGAGGGTGCATTAAATCTTTTAGTTGTATCAGATGCGATTTGAATATTAAATTTTAAAATTTAAGAGACTATAATATTTTATTCAGATTGAATTACAGACTATCAAATTGAAATTCGTTCAAAGTTTTATAATTAATTATGTGATCAAATTTATAAATTTGAAACTCTGAATAATTTAAATTTTTTATAAAAAATTCATATTATAGTATATTAAACCATAGCTATTATAGGACATCTCATTCAGAATTTAGATGGCAAAATAGACGAGCCGTGAGAGAGTGTTTATGTCATTTTATAAACGGTGGAGGCTATTTCAATAAAAACTCAAATGAGACATCAACTCGATTTAAAAAAACCGCTCTTTGAATTTTGTGCTTAAAATGATTCCTTATTCTAATAGAACTTATTGATTTATTTAATAATTAATCTAAATTTGTATTTTTTAAAAAAAAAAATGCTGGCCACACCTTTAAACATAGCATTTGCGTTCCTACGGCAGAAGCTTCCTATCAAATTACTGCCATGTTACACGCGCTGAAACTACGCGCTTCAATATGTTACGTTTGCTCGGCGCGGGGCCTCTCTAATCTTTTAGTATAATCCAATGCAAGACTGGTATAAATAGTAATACCGTATCTTTGATGTGCCAAAACAAGACCTGAAGACCATAATAAGGAATGGCTCATGAAACGAACGGTCCAGATTGTATGATCGGAAGCGGTACACGAAGAGAATATCTGTGCCGCAGGATCACTGGAACTTTCTTTCCCTTATAATTCCCGGGTCGTTCGCGACGACTTCGTCGTCACCGTCGTCCGCGATCGACCCACCGCGGAGAGGAATTCGCGCAATCTCGGTGCGGGATTGCGTGTGACGGATTCCGATCTTTGTACTATGGCGACTGCCGGAAGCAACCAGATCAAGAACGCGAAATTGGTAATGTGTTCAGTACATTCTTCAATCTTGTTTGTTTTCGGGTCTGTGGCTGCATGGTGTTTCCGAAATCCCTTATTTGTTCATTCATAGGTTGATTTCCGTGGCTATTTCCCTTCCGATGTTCGAAATTTATGAAATTTTATGAAATCCTAGTTCGGCGATTTCCATGAATCGAATCGCCTATTTATTCATCCGCAATTTCTTTTGTCTTGTTGTTGATCATGGTTCTATGATTTTGTTCTCGATTATATAGTAATCTTGGATAAAAATGAGGCTTTTTTTTTTTCGGTTCCTGGAATTCACTCCAGCTCAAGTATTCATTTATCCTTTTGTCTTTTGTTTCACCTTTAATGGAAAGTTCTATTATACTATTTCCTCTCAGATAAATTTTGCTATTTTAATGTGTTTGTGTATATATAAACTTTTACTGCTGATTTAATTTATTAGGTTCTTCTTGGGGATGTTGGTACCGGAAAATCAAGTCTAGTATTGCGATTTGTGAAAGGCCAGTTTGTTGAATTCCAGGTTAGTATTGCATTTTGTGTCTCGTGTTCCTATAGCTAGCTGCGTTATGGAATTCGGACAGGAACCATAGAGTCCTGACCTTATGCGTCATGATGGTGCAGCAATCGACCATAGGTGCTGCATTCTTCTCGCAAGTAGTTTCTGTCAATGGTGAATCAGTGAAATTTGAGATTTGGGATACTGCTGGGCAGGAGAGGTATCATAGCTTGGCCCCTATGTATTACAGAGGAGCTGCAGCTGCTGTGGTTGTCTACGATATAACAAATTCGGTTAGTGAAAAAGCATCACGAGTATACGTATCTTTTACCTAATCCTGAATGAACATGTGGTTTGAGTTTATCTTTTTGTCCTCAAAAGAATTTACTTGGAGAGGAACCCCTTGTTTCTCATCTAATTGGTTATTCATCATGACTTTGCATTCTAGTTAATACTAGACCAAGAGAATTTTGAGTCAATCAACTTCAGAAAAGGAATAAAAAAAGTATATGTGGTCATTTCAGTATCCAAATTATTGAGATTAGATAATCACATTTTCCTTGATCTCGGAATCATCTATGTTAGTCTATATTTGTTTTGACTAGAGAATCTTTTGGGTGAGTCTTCAAACCTAAAACAGAAGGTTCAAAGTATGTGATTATTGGAACGACAAGCTTGAGGACATTGTTCTTATCTGAAAATAGGAGACCAATTCTTCACAAGACTATTAAAGCTTTATTCATTTATTATATATTTAGCTAATATAAGTTGCTTCTCTCCTAATTATGTTATTCATTAGCTATCATGACAAGACTAACATAGTGGGAAGAGATCTGAATTGTGAATTTGTGATATGTTAAGATACAGGAAGGTTAGAAGTAACATAATTGTTTCCTCGCTAACTTACCATCTCCGAAGTTCAAACCAATGCAAAAACATACAGTGGTTATATTCTCAAAAGAAACTCAAATTCTATGTTAATCATTATGTCATTCATTTTGCAGGCTACATTTACTCGAGCAAAGAAGTGGGTTCAAGAACTTCAGGCCCAAGGTAGCATTTAGTTCATTTTTATAGTTGATGTGGATAGAGTTCACTTTTTCAGGATTGAATGGTTAAGTGACTCATGTTCTCATCATTCAATATGTTTGGCTATTGTAGCATTTTATATCACTTTTTAAGTGATCTTCATGAATGACCAACACTTATAATTTATTCTCGCTTACCATTTATGTTCCTCTTTTGTTTAGCTTATGTTAGGAAAATGCATAAGCACAAACAACATCAACGGCTAGTAGTTAATGAGTTTTTTTGTTGGCCTTGTGTGTTTTCCTCTGTTAATATACTGAAGCAATTCTTCAAGCATAAGTTACTGCCTGCTTTATAGGGGGATTACATTCTGGATTGGCTTTTGCATCATGCTAAATAATTATCTTCTTGTGACCTCGAAAACTAAGATCACTTAGAAGAGGAGATTCCGTGATAAAATAAATGCACCATTTTTGCAGCGTTATTTTCATTGTGATGTTTCATAAAAATCAAAACTATAGATATATACATTTTGCAGTATAGATCTGAAAATAACTTTGTTTTAATCGATATGTGACTAATCTAATATCCAAAAACTTTATCGTGTTTCAGGTAGCTCAAATACTATCATTGCTCTTGCTGGTAATAAAGCTGATCTTTTAGAAGCTAGACAGGTCACAACCGAGGTAAGATTTCTTGGTGGTGCCTTATCCATTTCATGTAGATATTTAGTGCTTAGAAAATATTTAGCTTATCTTAAATTCAAGCTTCACCTGATAAACATTTTTTTAGAAAATAGAATAAAATAAAGAGATGATGAGTAGTTTAAGTCACCTAAAAGTACTCATATAAATAATACATGAAGACAAAGAATCTAGTACCTGGTGGATTACAGCTGGAATATTTTAAGTTGGCAGATCAAACATGAACTTCTCCACACAAGCATTTGCAAACATGCTTCCTAATTTTGAGAGTTAATGATATACATTGACCTTCTTACAGTTTCAATGATCCTTCCTCTATTCTGCTGGGCACCTGATTAATCCAAGCAGAAAGCAGATTGATCCATTATAGCGGAAAGATGGCTCCATTTATCCTTCAAAGATGATTTGATTCCTAACAGTCCATAAAGTTCATAACCATTCTTGACAAAAGGTGTTAAAACAATACCTACTGATTCCTTGAAGCTATGACAACCAAATTCCATAAAATAAGCTCTCAAAGCATTGATTGATAGGAACTTGAAACAAGTTAGTCAGACATGTCAATACTGAGGCAAAAATTCTGCAATGCTGGAATAAGATGAGTTGTAGTTCTGAAGTGCATTCAGAATTCACCCACACAACATTCTGAATCTGAACACTCTTCATAAGTAGAACATCTCTAGTTTTGATCTTCTGGTGTAGCCAGGTTATAATTTTTTTCCTTCTATTTAAACTCTGAATGAATACCAAATTGATTCATACAGCATGCTCCTGATGCCAGTGACAAGGTAAGAAATGGTATGCATTTTTAGCGGTATAACTACCAAAATAGTCAATCCCCAAAAATATTGATTAGAGTGACTCTGAAACAACACCAGAAAATTCCATTCGTAGGTTGATTCTCTTTTAGTTCATAAGTGACATTGTTTCTATTTTAGCACTGTTCAAATGACCGTGGAAATTCATTCATTAGTCTAATAAATATGACATGTACAATTATCCCTCCAGAAAATGTAGTTCCTTTTTCCATCATCGATCTTGCTTTTGATCACAAGACTAATGAAATTCCTCACTTGGAGTAGGTATTTCCAAATGCAAGACTGAGTTGGTGCAGCCTCAGTCCAGTGACTTTTATGGAAATAAGTTCATTAATGATAATTTTCCAAGGTTGCTTTTCAGATAGAGCTTTCCACCGCCAAGAACAAGGAAGGGCTAGATTATAGAAATCCAAATTCAAAATACTTAAACCACTTTCCCGTAATGGTCTAGCAACCAGGCTCCAGTTAGCTAAGTCTCTATTGTAGATGTTATTTACAGGAGTAGCTAGTTTGTCTATCGCTGCTGATAGCATGTTTTTGACCTTTGAAACTTTTATCTTCTTGTCATGAAATCTTTATTTCCTCCTATATCAAAGATGATGAAATGCTTCAATTGCAGGAAGCCCAGACATACGCACAGGATAATGGCCTTTTCCTCATGGAAACTTCAGCCAAAACAGCGATTAATGTTAACGACGTATTCTATGAAATCGGTGAGTTCCTTTACAATGTATCAGCAAAGCATGGAGCTTAGCCTACTTGAAGATATTCTCATAGAGCTTGAAATTACTTCCAACTCCAACTCCAACTCCAACTCGACTTCCATAATGTCTACTTGAGCAGTCACCATGCTGACTTTTTTTTCTTCCTGGTAAAGCCCTTTCGAAGGGATTGCCAAGCTCCTGAATAAGAATCCATTTTTCACCAAAAAGGGTGCTTCCTCCTGCACTACTTATCTTAGTTTTAATAAACAGTTAGTCGCCTGAAAATTCTTCTTCTTCATGGCATCACTTCTTCATCGCTTTTGGTTTTCTGCGACAATAAGAAATAACTAACACTTGTTTTGGTGGTTGTGTTTCAGCAAAGAGACTAACACAAGTGAAGCCAGTACAGAACCCTCGAGGAATGACTCTAACAGGCAGACCTGATGACAAACCAGTGGCGGCTGCTTCTTGCTGCTCTTCTTAGTCAATATTATTACATGCTTTTTCTTTAAAAAAAACACTGATTTTAGGAGGAAAATGTTTTGAAGCACACAGTTTTTGAATTTAGTGATTTGTGTGTGTGTTTAATGATCACCAATTCATTGTAAATGTGTTTCCAAAACTATTTATAAAGAAATCAGTTCCTTTGGCAATTTATAAATTTATGTAAAGTTATTTGATTGTTACATACATACTAGGGGATATGAGAAAAGATGTTATCAAAATTTATGTAAATCAAATGGTTGTACACGGCTAAATAAAGAATTTTGTTGGTAGAATAATAAAAGTACAAGAAAAAAGTGAAAAAAATAAATCGCCCATAAGGTATTATATACCGGTAAAAATTAAAAAAAAAACTTTAAAAATGTACCGTAGTTAAGAAAGAGGTTAAGAAACAAGTGAATAAAACTAAAAATGAAACTTTTGAATACTTATATTGAAAATTGGATATAAATTGTAGCTAAGAAAGAGGTTAAGAAAGTAGTGAATGAAACTAAAAATAAAATTTTTGAATATTTATATCGAAAATTGGATATAAAAGAAAGGGAAAGAGATATTTGCATAATAACTTAAAGAGAAAGAGAAAGACACTTATATTGAAAATTGGATATAAAAGAAAGGGAAAAAAATATTTGCATAATAGCTAAAAGAGATAAAGGGGAAGACAAGAGATATTATCTAAATATGATATATTAAAAATGAATGTAATATAATACTAGTAAATAATGACAAAAAAATAAAAGAGCGATGAAAGAGATATTTTTATCAATATTTTAATGAAACTTTAGGAGACCAACTTGACTTAAATTTAAGTAGGTTAAAGGAGTATACAATTTTAAATTTTTATCGTAGAATTCAAATTTTAAAAGTATAACAAGTTTAAATGAGATGTAAATTTAAAAAGTAATTGGACCAGATAATATTTAAATAGAGGTATAGAAGTGTCTAAGGAATTAAAGTGTTAAATAATTTATAAAATTATTCAATCTGATATTGAAAACTAAAAAAAGTATGATAAGTGGAGGGTAAGTACTATAGTTCTCTTATATAAATATAAAGAAAACCTACAAAATTATGTAAACTATAGGAAAATTAAATTAACGAGTCATATCCTAAAACTTTGGGAAGACTAATAAAAAAACTAAGGAGACTATGGTTATTAAGAAATAATTTGAATTTATATTTGAAAGGTCGATAATAGAAATTATAAATCTTTTTAGACAACTAATTGAAAGTATTGAGAATAAAAATAAGACTTACATATAGTATTTGTCGATCTAGAAAAAGTTTATGATAGAGTTCAAAGGAAAATTATATGTGAATTCTAGAAAATAGAGGTGTTAGCATAGCATATATTGAACTAATTAAGGACATATATGAGAATATAATATCAAGTTAAGACTTCAAGTGGATTAACTAAAGTGTTTTCCATAAAGGTAGAGTTACATCAATGATTCACTCTAAGCCCCTATCTTTTTACATTAATCATGTACAAACTCATTGGAGACATCAAATATGGTACTGTGGTACATGTTGTTTGTAAATTATATTGTTTTAGTAGATGACACATATGAAAGAGTAAATAGAAGACTCGAATGTTGGTGGGTGATCCGGTGGAAAGGACGGGGGGTCCACTGAATGGGAGGTCAACGACCAGTGGAGGTCAAGGGTCCATAGGCCCATTCTGGAAGTTGGCCGACCGGACGCCACAACGGTCTCCTATAGAGCAGTGGCCGACCGGACGGGAGTATATGCCGGTCCGCCAGGGTCCAGAAGCATACCAATCGGCAAAGGGCCTCCCAGGATAGAAAGGAAAGAACCCAACGGCAGGTTGGGTTTCCGACGCCTAAGGTAAAATACTGAATGGGCCGACCGGACATGCCGCTCGGCCAAGCCATGGGAGTCCATGGTGGTCCTATCCGAGCAGAAGTAAACCCGAACTGGGCGGAGCATGATGGCACAGTCCCGCTCGGCCTTGAAGGCCGAGCGGAAGGCCCGTTGGGACTGTTAGCAGATATGATGGGATAGCAGGGTCAACATCAAGCCACTCCTAGCACTGTACGACGAGAGTTCCGCTGTCCCATCAGAGACGTGCTCGGATTACCGCGGAAGGGGTCAGGCAGGGCTT
>JBBMJZ010000126.1:2620060-2634763 GCA_037833815.1 Zingiber zerumbet
AAAAGGTAATTCACTCGCCCCTAACACCACCAACCTGTCCCAAAGCTAACACGGAGGAGTTAAATTACAGATGACTACTAGTTATTATTATAGGTGACCAAGATATGAGACACGTTAAGTTTTGACTCTAAAATCTTATATGATAACATTTTATATTTCAACTACAGCACCGCAACAAGGGGATGGGCCTAACTCGTGAAGGCTCCTTGAGATGTGCTAGCTAGCTCTTCAATCATGTCGTTAGTTCAAATATCAACACTAGCGATCGAGCTTTTGTAATTATATATCTTTCATGCAACCCTAAAAGAGTAAATTCTCATGGTAAAATTAACTCTCACTGCTTGATTTAAAGGAGAGACAGAGGAAGTAGATAAGGTCGAGGACCACAGCGATAGTACTGAAAACAAGGGGGGAGCGGCTAGCTCCCGACACCGGCGCAGGCCGTCTGCTGCTGCTACGGTGGCTCCAGATCAGTATGCCGCAGAAGGAATTCCGTCAACAGCTTCGATCAGTCAGCATTTCCTCAATCGCCTACTCCAATGGATCCATATTTGCTCATCCTCTTAATTCATCTTGCTTCTTTTTTATTTTTCAATTCCGAATTTAGCAGACGCTTTAAATGTAGCTCGAGGGTTGTAGATTCAAACGACGGCAGAAAAATACGCAATCATAAAACTGATCCTATTTTAATCCTCTGTGCCCTCTGCTTAGATTAGCAGTGTACCGAGAGTTTCTGCACACCGTTTTCGAGAATTCAAAATTTTACAACTCGAAGCTCGTCCAGATGGTGGTGCACGGTGGCCATGGTGGCGAAGACCATTTTTGCAGCCTCGTGGACTGAGCCATCGAACTAAACAAAGAGATTTTCAGAGGTGTGACAACTGACAACGCTGGATTAAAACAAAAGATGATGTCTTTAGATCAAGTAAATGAAGGTTTAGAAGAGAATGCTGCTACAGTGGATAGGGTGTGTGATTTTTGATGCAGATGATATTGTTGTCTTCAGGCACACCTCCCAAACCTCTCATCAATCAAATCAAAAGCTAATGATTACCGAAGAAAACTCAAAAAGATAGAGGTTGGTAGGAAGGTACAAGGCAAGCATCATCATGCATCAGCATCAGCATTCAAAAGGGGTGCCATAAGTTTTCAAATTCCTCTCTGAAACGGCAGGAAGACAACTTCAATGCAACAGCAGTGTGCATGGCTTTTGGTGCAGCAGTCGAAGATCTTGTCCAAAAGAGATTACATCATGCGAGCAACAGAGATTTTGAAACCAAATCATGGCATTGACTGGGATGGCACTCAAACTTGTTTTTTTTTGGATGGAATCTTAGAACATCTGCAATTGAGAACAGGGAATTCTGAATCGGATGATAAGAATTTACAATGCAGCTCTTTCTTTATTTTTCGTGATTTCTAAATGGTGTTGTCTTGCGTCATTTTCTTCGCACGTAGAAGAATTCCCTCTGTGGCTCGGAGCACCTGTCGAGCCGGCCGACGACGGCGCTCTTGAAGTTGAAGGCCTCTTGAGCGCGAGCGCACGACCTCTGCATTCCGACGCCGCTCAGGCTGGCCCTCGATTCCAGCATCGCTTCGGTCAACGGGAGCCGCCGCCTCGTCGCGGCTGCCTCCGGCCGCTGCTTGGGCGCGCTCTGCGACCTCGACTTGGCCTCGAACGACTGCGTGCTGGCCATGTAGTTAGGGGAACAGGGGACGTTGGTGGGCCGCCGTTGCGCGCCGCACGCGCTTTTCGCCGGAGTTGGGGGCGCATTGTTGCTCATGTAGCAGCGGGGCGTGCTCTGCGCCGTCGCGGGCCGGCATTTGCAGTCGAAGTCCTGGAAGTTGCAGCAGTCTGGGACGGGAATGCGAGCCGGGATGTGGCAGGAGAGAAGCGGGGAGGAGATGGAACTCGAGTGCCAGTCGTCGGCGGGGTCGGGAACGGACGGGTTGGTGCTCCGTCGAGAAGATCGCGACTTGGGGCGGAAGGTGTCGATCTCCACCACCTTTGGGCTCCAGTCGAAGCCATTAGCAGCGTTATCGAGACCCGCGGAGAGCCGCCGCCGGTGGAATGTCGTCATGTTCTCGCTCCGTATCTCATCAAACTTTTCCTGCGATTCACGTACAAAAAAAAAACAGAGCAAAAGTTACTAGAAATCCAAGTCCACTGATGCTAGGTACTGTTTGCAAGATGTCGAACACGACGTACTACAGATCGTCGAGGACGGAACTCTGGCGGTAACCTCCGATCGTTACGGACAAGATTGCGAGCTCGCTGAGCTCGGACGGCGGCCTGAGCTCTGATGAGAGCCTGCATACTGTGAAGAGTCGCAGCGGCTTGCTTGCGTACGAGATAGCCTCTCACTAAGGCCTGCAGCTTAACCAATGCTCTCAGAGCTCTGAGTGCTTTCCTCGCCTGCGCAAACTCAAGAAAGGAAAGATTAATTGCTTTGCAGCAGGGATGCAGAGACGATGGATAAGAAGAAGGAAGAAAGAAAGAAAGAATTGAATTTGAATGGAGGACCACAAAAAGAATGGAATCGCAGAGGTCGAGCATGGACGAATAAAGAAAGGTTTAACTTGTGAAAAAGTCCAAAAATAGATGCAGAGGATAGAAGAGAAGAGCCCTATGCTCTACAGAGGGATCCATTCCGATCGAGCTCTTTCATTCTGCGAAGAACGATGCAGAAGAATGGGGAATCGCTGAAATTTGTGTCAAAGATACAGAAAATAGAGTCGACATGATTCAACTAAAAGGAAGAAATTTTAGGTACCAAGTAGCCCCTGAATGCTCTCTGGATCTTCACTGCCGAGCGTTCAAAGGCGTTGACGAAAAGGCCGCCGCCCCTTCCCTGGCTTGTGAGTCGAACGACGGCAACCGCTGCCTGGGCTGCCGCCACCGCCGCATCGGCAGCTGCGGCGGTGGCCGCCGCAACCGCAATGGCGTGCTTGCTCTGCTCCTTCTCACTATCGGCGTAGAACGACCGGAACAACGCCGCCTCCACTGCTGCAGCTGTCGCAGCGTTCTGGCCTAGCACCACCTCCGATGTGGCTCTGCCCGGCTTCGCGAAGCTCCACCTTTTCTTCTCCCTTCTGTCCTCGACGCTGATATGGACCCCGGAGCAGTCGCCTGGCTCTTTCGTCTCCTTCTTCCCGCTCCAAAGGCCTTTTAGCCACCGCGTTGCCCGCCCCATTTGCCGGCAGTCGAAATCTTCCGTATTCCGGCAGGAAAATGGCGCCTACAGGCTGCAGGTGCTACAGGGCACACAAGAGCGAGAAGGATGTGAATGAAATGATATCATGGGCTACCAACGAGACATGATGGAACAGGAATCTGACTGAATTTTGAAATACGCAGAAGGAAATCCGGAAATAATTACTCGAAAAGATGCGATCTTTTTCAAAAATGAAGAAAAATTACAAGCCCTCGTGAAGAACAGCAGTAGAAGACAAAAGGACGTCCATGGATGGACAAGGGATAAAGAAGCTCCTCGCCCCAGTCCAAAACCATTAAACTAATAGTCGAACGGATAGCCATTACAAACAAAAACAGGACGCAGAAAAGGAGAAATATGTAACTTGAGGCTCTCCAGATTCAAATATGGAAGACTGGGGCTGCGGCTTTCACTCGTTGATACTTGTATGTAAAGCTCGCTAGGAGTCCAAAAGAGGCGGAGAACATAGGAGGGAACAGCTCAGATTTCTGTATGTTCTCTACACCCCAAAACTTCAGCAGGAAAGACAGAGAATCAAAAGAGAGTAGGAAACAAGACGGACTAATTGCTCAAAAACGGAGCAAGATTGGACTTTTCCTCCGCATGCTTTCTGTTTCTCTTTTTCACTCTCCACGGCTTGTAACTTGAAAGTAAGAAAACGTCGCGAGATGACACCACATATCGAGACTACATAACCAGTGTGACAGGGTGAGAAATGGCACCCAAAAGGTCCGGGCTTTCCTTTCCGATCCCTGCAAATGGGGACAATGCGCATCGCAACAAAGAAAGCAGACTCCACATGTTTGTTCAAAAAAAGGGTGTCAAATCATCAAAAGAAAAAGAAAAATAAAACCCTAAATTAAATCTACAGCGATCGATTCATATTTCTTCTCTCCGCTTCCATTTATTGCGATCCTTCTCCCTCTCTCTCTTCTTTTCTCTCACTAGGGCAATGAAAATCTACCTTTTTAATGTTCACAAGGTTGCAGCCTTTTCGATCGCTGACCGAACGAACTGCTTACGAAGCCCAAAGGACGATCTAATGGCAGAGGAAAAGGGGATCGGTCGGTGGTCTAAACTCCTCAACCTCCATGGAACTTCTTCGCCGAAAGAACAAATTGGGCAATGGATCGTACGAGAGGGAATGCGAATTGAATGATATAGACGACTTACCCCTTTTGATATCTCGACGCCGTAGGCTTTGCTCCCTCTCCTCTCCAGCGAAGTGCCGTGATTTCCTTTTCCGGCGGCGGAGAGATCTGTCGCCCTCTTACGCCCGCACTCCTCCGCACGATCGCGTGGGATCGGAATCGAATGCCGCTGTGAAAGTGGGCAAGAGGTGCGGAGATTTAAAAGACGAATCCGTTGGATTAAAATTGATTTTTTTTGCTTTTATTAATATAAAAAAGAGAGTAGTTTAATAATGCCTGCCACGTCATTAATTTTATTTTCCTTCTTGATAAAAATCAATTTAAAAATATAATTTTTTTAAAAAAGAATAGACAAACACAGACGGTATTTACTCGAATGCCCCTATTAAAATCTAATATTAACCATTTTCCCATCGAGTTTATCGAACTCGACTTTTCTAAAACGTCCCGAAAAGGATGATATTTAAGAAACGGGACGCCACTTTAGCGGCGAGGGTCGGCGGAGTTGGTTTATTTTCATAAAAGTCCTTTCGTGAAGATTAAGCGAGGGTTTTCTGCTGTTAATGGTTTAAATATATGGGCTTCTCGTTGTATTTTACCGTCATGGACTTGTTTCAATTCCCCACTAAGATACCGAATCTTTTTGAGCGCTTGATAGAAGATTCTAAGCAATTCAAAAAAACTGTGAGGGTAAAAGCGTCAGTCTGCGTCAGTCAAATGAACGTATCATGATCTGTGTTTTTTTCGTGTGTGTTTTTGTCTTGGAGCTTGCCGCAGTCTCGGAAACGGGTCGGGTCGAGGGGACCAAGATCATTCCGGACTCGGATTTAAATGAGAGTACGGTTGGACTCCGACAGCATGATGAGGTGTAGCAGCATGAAGGATGCATTCTCGGCATGATCACGACGGCTTCGCTTTGAGAGTCGTGCTATGGAGATCTGACGGCTGAGAGATTTGCATAGAGTCCTACGCCCATGCTATTTCCATAAGATGCCAAATTTTGTAGTAAAATTTTATAGTATTCAAGCTTTTAATAGGTAATCGAATAACTGTCAAATGAATCATAGAAATTAAGTTAATAAGAAATAAAATATTTATGAGTGAGATATTTAATGGATAGAGTACATGAATATTTAATTAGTAAAATATTCAATTATAGGATTTAAAATATTTGAAGAGTGAGAATAAATATTTAAAAGAAACTTTAATATTTTAAACTTATTTAATTAATTATTAAGTTTAATAATATAAATTTAGTTGTTCATTTTAAAAGTTTATTTATTTAATAAATTGATAAAAAATTTATTGATAAATATAATTTACAAATATTGTTCATAAATACAAGTACATGTATTCAAACTTATTTGTTGTTAAACTATTTATTTAAATTTGTTCATTTAATTGATCATTAAACAAACATAAATAACTTTTACCCATCCGAACACCAAATTTAACCTAGTAAAAAAGGCACACAATGCATTCAGTGCTATATTCTGTTCTATGTAGAACAAGGATATTGTGTTTGTATTTCATTACTGTTTATTAGAACAGAGATATAGAACAATATCAAGAGCATATTGTAAAAGCTATTGAAAGATCTAGGATAAAATAGTGTCACCTTGCTCATAATAATAATATTAATCATAATAAGAGCTTTAATTCAGATATTAACATGCTGCATGAACGAAACGAAACGAAACGAAACCAAACTATTGTCGATCTAGATAGATACAAGAATGATTAGCATGGAGTTCATCAAAAGAGCAGAGCTAAGAGTTCACAGCAGAGAGAGAATATGCATGGGGAGGATAAATGCCTTAGAGATTACGGATAGGGCTGCCACTACTTTGGTTCAGATCAGGCAGAGTGTGAAAGGCAGACTGCAGTGAATCAGAAGATCCCACTAATTTGAGGGAAAGAGCAGAAGGGTCTGGAAGGCCGACTAGGCCTTCTTCATTGCTGAGATTGGGCATGCCGACGACCTCCTCAATGTTCAGTGCTTCCTTTGGGACGACTGGAATTGGTTTTACGATCTCATGAGAAGGCCTCATCGCCCAATATGGTAATTGCACCGGAATGAAAGTGGTGTAGAATGCATGTGCCATTGCTATGGGGTTTTGATGATCAGGATGGATGCTTTCTGATAGTTCTGGAGCATAATTGCTTGCTGAAGCTTCACAAAGATTAGTTCCTTCTTGTTCGCTGACATGCAGTGTTGCCGGGTGATTTGTGTCATTTGGTTCATTAGGAGGGTGGTCCTCCTGGACTGGGGTTTGCTCAAATGACTGCAAAATAGAAAAGAAGAGATAAAGATCAAGCTACGAAATCTAAAACAACCTAGAATTTAAGAAAAAGCTAAAATGCAAGTGCAGTTTAAGGAGTGCATAGAGTTTTTCAGGACCATGTCAAATAGGCTCGAGCGTCTCTTTCTTCCTGATGCATTACTCTGTCTAATGAAATACTTCTGGGCATGGCTTGCAACTTGTGTTGGGGTCTTGGTAACGACAAAGTTACGAGAAATTCCACGCCAGTCGCCTTTTCCTAGCTTTTGAAGACCCGCAAGGAACATTGAATGCTCTTCTTCAGTCCATGGCACACCACCTGTGGTACAGCAGAGGAGTTTTATGTTGGTTGGAGTTAGCATGATCGACTGTTGCTATTGAGGGAACCAACTAACATTATCCATTGACATTCAAGTACAGAGAATTTTGTTTGAAAACATCAAAACGGAAACTAGTGCAATTAAGAATGGCGTGTTCTATCCTTGTGTTTGAACAAACAGTGCATCATCTCAAAACAGCCAATAACTATCCATAAGAATAACATCCCAAAAAGTGGCAATACAAAGTGTTACTCTCAACCTCAAGGTGATTGTGTTGCTTTCAACCATGATTGTGACTGTAATGATTGTTACTGCTTATGAAAAACCTTGATCTTGCATCAAGAATCATCACCCCTAAGTTATGAGAGCCTACGGTCAATAAACTCACCCCTCTTGATTCAAGATTATACGATACGGTATAAGTACGGTAAAACACAGAATGAAAATTTTGTATGGTGTATAGGGTATTCCAAAATTTTCTAATTTTTTGATATATCTTCCTCAACTATATCTAGATATGCAGATACGCATATTTGCTTTATCTTTCTTAATTTAAGAGGAGGACAACAACAACCTCTATCTCACTAAATCATAGAGTTTATTTACATATACCGATCAAATCAGCCACTTGATTTAAATAAGAAGTTTATTTACATATACCGACTTGATTTAAATAAGAGAGGAATTGCAGACATCTAGTCATTTGTTCTTAAATTTTGAATTCTACTATGTCGATTTGCCATATTTTCAACTCAGACGAGGTTTGTTAGTGTGTCAACTAGGTCAGAACGAGCCCTTCAACATCTACTTGCCTTTGGGAGAAATTGATGGTTTTTAGAAGATGACTGAATATTTGGTGATCACAAAGAAGAGACTGACATTCCCAAAAAAAGAGAAAGAAATAAAGGAAAACAAAGGGAAGAGGATTTCTCGATGAGCACGAAGCAGCAAAGAGAAAAATAAGACAAAAATTAGGGTAAAAGCTCGGACCTTTTCTTCGGCAAATCGAAGCAGGGGCGTCGTCGGAGGCATAGCCCGGAACGGCGTCGGCGCGGTGTTCTCCGGATGGATTGGCCGAGGAAGAACCGGAGCCGTTGGAGGCGGTGGCCGCGGAGTTAAGGGATCCCGTGCTAGCGCTGTTCTTCATCACCCCCACCCCCTCCGAGAGGCGAACCCCGAAGATCCGCACGCCGCCCGCGGCGCCGCGCGACCGACACGTGCGTGAGTTGTGCCCGTTGTTGCTGCACTGCGAGCACCGCCTTGCCATCTCCGCCGCTCGCCGGCGTAGGGGATCACGCTCGGGAACGATGCCGCTTCGCCGGAGCAGTCTCTTCTCACGTGCGGGCCGTGCGCGATGAGCAAGAGACAACATAACCAAAAGCGACGAGGAGTAAACGCACTTTTAATACCTGAAAGGGAAATATTAATTTCACCCCCTCAAACTTTACTATTTTTAAGACAGATGTTTTTTTACGCTCGAATTATTGAAATCGCTCGACGCTCTTAAAAGTCCGAGGGGGAGTTTAGAAAATATAAAATATTTCCATACGGATAAAAACGTCTATTCGTGGCAATGAACGGTCTATTTGACGCCCCATCGCCACCGTCGAACCAGAGCGGCGGGATCGCTCGGCGGCGGCGGCCCTGACGTCATCTTACGGCGGCCGTTCGAACACAGATGGGATGATATATCCTAATGGATATGATTGGATTCGATTGAATACCGAATTAAGGAAATTGAGGATTTATTTTATTTTGATATATCCTCCCAAAAATAGCACCGCGATCTGAAAAACGCCATCAATGAGATCCTTGTCCGCCATTGTCGGGGCAGGAGAACAAGAATTGGACGCCACCACTGAAGGAAGATTTTGTCTTACAATTTTGATAGGAAAAAAAAAGGAGGATCCGAAAAGTCCTTTTAATTAAAATTATATCCTTTTAAAGGTCTTATGAATTTAGACGGTTCTTTAATTGCGATTATGGATCAAAAATGGAAAGTTGGTGACGAAAATAGAAATGTAGAATGAATTAGGAATCATCACGCGATTTGTTTTTTTTTTTGAAATAGTCAATGAATCAATTTGTTTTTTTTTAAATAGTCAATGAATCAATTTTCGTGTATGCAGAGAGATACTAAGCAAATTGATATGTCTAGAATTAAGGGTGTAATTCGAGCTTAGTCCATCCGAGTCGAATTTTTGAATGTTCGAGTTTGACTCGTTTATAATAGAGACGAGCTCGAGCTTTATTTAACGAATATATTCATGATTTATGAACTTATTCGATCTTTTATCGAGTAAAAACGAGTTTAATAAATATAAATTATAAATTTAACTATTCATTAAAAACTAAATTATATATTTAAAAAATATATAATTTTTTTAATAAATAAATTTAATATATTTGTCTATATTTTTTATAAGTAGAGTGTAAAATCTATAAATTAAATATCAAAACTATTATTTTCATTTTAAAATTGATTCATGAGCTTAATGAACATGGTCACGAGCTAACGAGTCGAATATTATGAAGTTTAAGCTTGATTTATTTATCTTAACGAGCCTCATTAAATAAACTTTTAATGAATCGAGCTTTGAATAGCTTATGAACAGCTTGATTGATTTACATCCTTATCTAAAATTGATATTAAATAATTTCAATAGATTAAGAAAATATCAACCTTACAAAATTATTTTAAAATTTTAGCATGAATAAAATGATATAGTTTTGCAAAAGTAGACAGGGAATAGTGAAGTGAAATTTATTTATTTTTTTTTTTTTTAAAAAAAACTTTGGAGCTTTCTCCCATGTGATGACTTCAAGTAAAAAACTTTCTAAATAACATCTCACTTCCTCACAAATTATGCTATATTAATTTTCAAATTTTCGTCATAGTTAATTATTATTTTGTTTAAGTCAAATAATATTAAACTAATAATGCATTTGTTGGGCCTTCAATTCTTACATTAAAAAAAAAATGAGATTAGTTTTGGTCGCTGGTTCTTAAATGCATGCATTATTATAATAATTGGTAAAGCAAAATAAGACAAGAAGACTGCGATGGAATCTCCCAAGTAAACTTTAAAATGTATTAAATTTTAGTTAACTGATATTCATAAATGAGTTTGAGACATTATAAGAAAAATAAGTTATTTATTTATCATAGTAAATCTAGTATTCAAATGGATTTCAAGTGTCATATGGAGATTACTTGCTACGGTGAAAAAGAATCTTCAGTCACAGGAATAGATCTTATGATTCATAAAAATGTAGATACAATTAAATTATGATTATGATATGATCATAATTAATTACAATTCCTCCATAAATTCACTGTTCCCCACTTGACAACATAGATACTTGTCCATTTCCGCTAGCCTCCGGACTACTTCCGGCTACCTCCTCTGACCCATGCTATAATTTAGTGGAGACGATGAGTCCAAGAAAAAATTACAACTAATTACGATTAAATTACAATTACAATCTGACAACAATTAAGAGTGATCCATCTCCTCCTCCATTGTTTTATGGACAAGCAGATGTCTCCTCGGTCACTATGCATTTTAGGATGCGCTTCTCAAAAGACAAAATAATAATAATAATAATAATAATAATAATAATAATAATAATAAAAGTTCCCTATTTTAAACATATATAAAAAGTATTTTATATTTAAAAATGCCTTTATTCTAGTATTGGTATAGCATTTTTGTTGCTCCAATGTATTTAAAATTATTAGGTAATCATAATTAAAATTATTTTAATATTGATTAAAAATGCTTTAGTACAGATCCATCAATTATTTGAATAACTTCTATCAAAATTATTAAAACTAGAATAAGCAAAACTACTGCAACTTATAACAATTATAATTGGAAGCAATTTACTCGAATTTGTTCCAACATCGATAAATATTTAAAATAGTTGACGCAGTTTTACTCAAAATTATTTTATAGTGGAGTAATTTTGATAAAACTACTATAATAATACTGTTGGACTAGAGTATTTTTGTGATATATACATTTAACATTTAGTATATATATATATACAATAATTTTGAAGAAGTTGTTTTATACGTATCAAGAAAAATGCTGGATAAAAATTCTATGATTTTTTTTCTAAAAAAAAACAAAAAAAAGGTTGTTCATACTCTTAAAGAAATTGCCACATTTTCTCCATTAATTTTCTTTCATCAGAGAAGACAAAGGATCTAACGAACAGAATCCAACAGGCAATGTTTTTCAGATAATTAATGTCGCTCGGTGGAACCTTTCAATCCTGTAGCCGCATTTCCTCTCCACTTTCCACTCTTCACCATTCATTCCACAGCTCCATATCGATCTTTATTCTTCTGTACATGCGCGTTTAAATCGTCTTAATTGTTATCTTTTAAACATCTATATATTCTTCATGAATTTCCCAAAATAAACTATTCACCTTAACAACTTTATAATGACGGCAAATATAACAATTTAAGATATATTAATTTCAATTACCGTAATTTACCATGTTTCCATATTTATCATTATTTCTCTATTTATTATTAACATAGTTATACTTATATGTTATCATATTTATCATTATTTATATATTTCTTATTACCATAGTTATTATAATATGTTACCATATTTATCATTATTTATATATTTCTTATTACCATAGTTATCATAATATGTTACTATTCATATAAATAAACTTGTTAGCTTATGATAATTAAGAATCAATATCTTCTATTTGTTGAAATCGTCTTTGTTATCTTTTGAACAACTATTCTTCATGAATTTCCCAAAATAAACTATTCACCTTATGAAGTTATAATGATGATAATGATAACAGTTGAAGAGATTCAGATATTAATTTTACTTACTATAATTTAACATGTTTTCATATTTATCATTATTTTCTATTTTTATTATTATTATAGTTATCCTAATATGTTACCATATTTATTGTTATTTATATATTTCTTATTACCATAGTTATAATGATACGTTACCATATTTATTATTATTTATGTATTTCTTATTATCATAGTTGTTGCTATATTTATTGTAACTTTTCACATATATTATTTTAACCTGAATAGCTTATGATAATTAATTAATAATAAAGAAGTAATTATCTTCTATTTGTCTGTCTCTCTATTTTTTTCTATGTTTATATACTTTAGTATTATATAATTCAGCACGTTGTACTGGTGATTTATCCTATTTTTTGATTTACTCTAATGCTCGATGAGTAACTTTTGTGAGGTCGGATCAATCACCTCAGGATTAGTTAGTGTCAAAGGCGGATACATGTTAATGTCTACTCGAGTTGTAGCTCGAGGGCCGACGGTGTTGAGAAGGTGACAATTGCTCGAATATATATATGGCGGGAGAAAGAAAAAAAAGTGAGAGAAAGAAAAAGGCAACCTGGGGTGGTATCGATGCCGGTGGCCCACAGCCCGGGTAGATCATCATGCTAACTCCGTTACTAATCGGTGTAAGCTGGATGCTTAATACTAACTAAAAAAACATCTATTTTTCCTGTTCCATCTAGCATCAAGAGCCAAAAATTTCATAACCACGAGTTGATAACAAAAAAACTCTAAATTATATCTTTCTCTCTTTTCTATCCAATCTATCTTCCTCTCTCTCACACACATTTTTCCTTTCTCTCGTCACAAATTTGGCAGCTCCTCCTCAACATTGGCATCGGACCTCGAGCTAAAGCTTGGACAGGTTATCATGTGGCTCCACCCTTGCTAGCATGGTCCACAGTATATATTATTGTAGGGACCATGCAAAACTAGGGCATAGGGATGATTGGAACGAATCTATTGGTGACTCGCTTGCAATCTAGTTACATTGTCTGATAAACTTGCCCAATTTGATTGCTAGAATTTTCTCCTTGAAATGTCCAATTTGTTATTGATTCTACCTGAGAATGTCAGCAAACGAGCCATCAATGAACATGCATGAATATTAGCTGGGTCATCGGTCGCCTAGCAATAGCGAGAATTGGTGGAGATATCCGCTAGAGCGTGAATAGAAAATGACAAGAAAGGAAGGGTTAGAATGACGGTCAGGGGTCCCAGGCGCACCCACTGTGACACTCAAGTTAGTTTCTGATGGAGGAGGGAAAACGAGGAAGAACAATTTAAGGTTTTTGATACATATCTACGTACTTGCGCTTGTAGGATCGGGCTATACCTTTTATAGAATGGTGGTTATGTTCTCATGCACTCCACGTATTCCGATATTCCTATTAACATAATTACCCATATCTTCAAAAAATAAATGAAGGTGTTGCCCATAATTTCTGGGCTAAACTGCTGCGTTACCCGCATGTTTTGTAGGATCAATGTACACGTGAGAGGGGGTGAATCACGTGATTTTAAAAATATATCTTTTCATTTTAAAATAAAGTGAGTACGCAGTGGAAAACTAAAAATAAAGATAAAAACAAAAAGAACACAAGAACTCGAGGAGTTACTTGGTTCGAAACCTTCGGCGACTCCTACTCCAAGACCCATGATCTCTCAGACTGTATTGACGGATAATCACTATAAACTTCTTCCAGAACTGCCAGAAGAGGGAGTCAAATACAAAATATCGAAGAAGGGAATTGAAATGTAGCCAGAAGAGGGAGCCTACACTCCCTTTTTGCTAGTAATAAAAAAATACAGTAATTGATTTCGTTACCAACTCACAGAAAGAGGTTCCCGAAGTGCTCAGGAGTTAGTATTGTCCTACCTACAACAATCGGATGTCCTTGGAGTAGTAACACAGCAACAGAGTATAGTTGTAGTAGCCAAGAGTCGTCGAAGCTTTTAGAATTATTGACCGTTGAAGGATGTTTGGCAGCTTTTTTCATTGAGGATTCGAGGCGCCTAATTCCCTTGGAGGTGCCTCCAGTTGATCTGATCTTCACCGAAGACGTTGGCTCTTATCCGCATGGAGGTACCTCAATTCGTCGAGACTCTATCCTCTACAGCAACAAACCTTATCCGAGTGGAGAGGCGCCTTCTTCCTCATGAGGCACCTTCGCACCTCCAGTGCAGAGACTTCGGCTAACTACTTTGAGGTGCCTTCAATCCATTCAAGGCACCTCTGGTGAACTGTATCCGAGGCTTCTTTTGCTTCTAACTCCTACAGAAACATATTAGTGCACAGAAAAAATAATAGAACTTGCAAGATAGAGTTAGCATAATTTATAAGCATTATTAATTAGATTCTATCTTCTTGAGACCAGGATCTAGTCACGGTCTCAGTCTAGGTTTCCAAAATGAGAATAAACTGGACTGTGCCTAAAGTCCCATCGAGACTCATTCTCACTAGATCTCTTCTCCATTTATTTGCCTGACCTTACATGTCAAATATCTGGTCATCCAGGCCTGTTTAGACTTTCTCTTGTTTGCTTAGTGCCCGATCAACCTGATCTACTAAGGCTTACCTACAAGACTGAGTTAACACAATAGATATAAATAGTAAGATAAAACAATGTTAGCAGTATTAAGAATTCATTAGTCCGATCGACCGTGCATGGTCGATCAAAAACTAGTCGGTCACGCATGTTTGGAGTTTACTTCTCCAAGACTTCTCATTACCTAGGGTTACCTCCCCCCAGGGTTGCCCAACTTCACTCACTAGAATTTTCATTGTCTGACTTCACTCACCATGACTTCCACCACCTATTTTCACTCATCAGGACTTTAACTTGTGTAACCTCAAGTTAGGATTAGTCACTT
>JBBMJZ010000126.1:2645025-2658371 GCA_037833815.1 Zingiber zerumbet
GGCACAGATATGCAAGGATAAAGATGCCAGGCCTCAGGTGTGGGAATATGTGGCACCAGTTAGTGGGTTAGTTCTTCGTCATCTATAAACTTTAACAACACCTCATAGTAGTATAAAAATTGTCTCTAGCAGATTTTTTTCAAACTCATCAATATCCATGTGTATCTTTCCTTTGATGTAATTTACGCAAAGGTTCTAGTCGATATGTTGTACATTTTGTGCATGAAAGATTTTGTCTAAAATTTACCTTTGTTGCTAGCTTATTTTTCATGTTTGTTCCAGAGGGTTCATTGTCAATCTTGGTGATATGCTAGAACGTTGGAGTAATGGGATTTTCAGGTAATCTAATATTCTGCATGCAGAATAGCTCGTGTATTTATTCATAAGGTGATTGATAACTAGTTTGGTTTCATTGTCTAGATTTTATCTGGAAAAAGAAAATTTCCAATTACAAACTTGTTGGTTAATAATGTAATCTTTAATGTCATAAAAATTTCTGTATCTCTCTATTCTTGTTGATAAAATGATATAAATAACAATATTCTTATGGAGTCTTTTTGTGGTGCTATTTGGACTCTTGTAATCTTGTTAGTGAAGTTGGAAAATCATCTGAATTTCTGGTGTCAGATATTTAAGGTCACGATAATGTAAGAAAAGCTATTTTATTCATATTCTTATCTTCAAATTTTAATTAATAGCTAGATGGTAAGGCCAACAATATCTTGGAAGAGAAAATGTAGAGGAATGGAAGAAAAAACTTGACGCTTCCTCCTGTTGCATGCATGTTTATTTTGTAATGCACCGGATAACTATCGAATCCGTTGATTTGTGCACAAATACTGGAAGTGATTTTCGAAACCTTATTGATTTCGTAGAATATCAAGAGATAGGTAACCAAAGAAATGGCATGGTCGCAAATTCTTATTCATCAAAAACTTTTTTATATTAACCCGAACAATTATTTATATTGACTCTAAATCCTAAGACACAGACAAAGGAAAAAAATCTTGACAAAAAAGAAAAAAATCTTAACAAAATCAAAATTATAAAAATACTAAAAATCAACTCAAAATCCAAAAAATATAAAAAATAGAAATTGTCAAAAATATCTTAAATATCAAAAATACCCTAAATATCAAAAACACAAAAACTACTAAAAATAATAAAAAAATATTTGGATTCTGCATCATTCTCCCCATGGTGGAGAAAATTCACCCTCGAATTCTTGGTCATATCATCATCAGAAGCGTTGTCGATGCGTTGCAGTCTTCTTGGTGTGATGCAGCGGAAAACTATTAAATCTGTTGGTTTGTGCATGAATACCGAAAGTAATCTTCTAAACCCTGTTGATTCGCGCACGAATATCAAGAAATAGAAAAGCAAAACTCATCGTTCGTAAAGGAGACAACGACTGACTTCACAAAATCAACTCGACTCTAATACCAATTGATGCAATGGATAACTATCGAATCCGTTGATTTGCGTATGAATACCAGAAGCAATCTTCTAAATCTTATTGATTTGCGCACGAATACCAAGAAATAGAAAAGCAGAACTCGTCATTCCTTAAGGAGACGATGACTGACTCCACAAGATTAACCCGACTCTGATACCAATTGATGCAACGGATAATTATCGAATCTGTTGATTCTTGCACGAATATTGGGAAATAGGGATCTAAAAACTACTCGAAGCTTTAGGGAAAAGAACGGCATGACGGAATTATTATTGATAAAAAACTATCCTTAACATAAACTAAACATACCCTTATACAGATACAAAACCTTAAGACACAAAGAAAGGAAAGATATCCGACAGAAAGGAAAAATTCTAAACATACTAAAAATTTAAAATATCCTAAATGGATTCTAAATCCAAAAATATAAAAGATAGAAATTAGCAAAAATACCCTAAATATCAAACTTAGAAATTAACAAAAATACTCTAAATACTAAACTCGGCAAAATATTAAAAGAGACTAGAATTACTCTTATTTTTCCGCATCATTCTCTCTAGGATGGAGAACATTTATTCTTGAATTGTTTCTGCATTGTCATGTCTTGGGGAATCAAAAAGTGGCATGAGCCCAATGAATTGCCACGGACCTCCTGAGCTCTCTTTTCTTCCATTTGGAACTTTCTAATATGCAGCAGCAAGTGACTGTAATCCATGCTTAGCAAACTTGTCAATAATAGCATGGACCCTTTGCTCTATCTCAGACTTATTGTGCGCAAGATTCAAAATCTATTATAGTTAGTGGTGCAAATGAGCCGAGCCAAGCTCGAACTTGGGTTAGCTCGAGCTCGAACTTGTGTTAGCTCGAGCTCGGGCTCAAGAAGATTAAAGAGGCTCGGTTCGAGCTCGAGCGAGTTTGTGAATTTGAGCTCGAGCTCAGCTCGGCCAATTAATCATGGGCTCAAGCTTGGCTCGAGCTCGACTCAAAACATTGAATTAAAATGAAAAAAGTCTATGCAGGATGCTATGATTTGAACCTTCAACCACAGGCAAACCTAATGAAACCCTCTAGCTACAAACACCTTAACTTATTATTTAATTTTAAAGTAGTAATTATTTTAAATATTAGAATATTGAATTAGCTTGGCTCAAACAGGCTTGATGAGCCATCGAGCCAGTATTAAATGGGCTTGAGATCGGCTCCAATATTAAACGAGCCGGCTTGAGCTCGGCTCAAGCTCGACCAACTCCAAGCTTGAGTCGAGCTTTGATCGGGCCGCTCGCGAGCTGCTTGACTCATTTGCACCCCTAGTTCCAGTGCTCCTTTGCTAACTCGATATGGTTTCCCCTCAGTATCCATATAAGTTAAAGCAGTTCTCTCTATTGAATACCAACCCGTGCCTCCATCAGATCAGCAAGCATCCCAACAATAGCAGTGTCTATAGTATCTTGTTTTTCGATCCTCGAGGATCTAACAACCATCAAAATCACAGTGTCCTGGTTTACACCTTTGGAGAAGACCTCAATAAGGTTTTTATCTATAGTGAGCTTGTTCAAAGTAAGTGTGCCAGTCTTATCCCCCATAGCACGTCCATCCTAGCCATTTCTTCAATTGCGGTCATCCTCTTTGTAATAGTGTCTTGTCGGGATAAGCGATGTGGACCAATTGTCATTGTAATTGAAAGCACAGTAGGCATAGCTATGGGAATTCCTCCATTGAGAAGAACCAAAAGATTGTCGATTCCAGGACGATAGGCTTGGTGCTGGTTGGTGGAGTCCACTAGATGTGCAGCTTTACCAAAAAAAGTATGTACACATGTAGCAATGCCAACAATATCAATCTCACCTTGCTTGCAAGTGGAACTCGAATTTACACCATCCCCAGAGTCTTTGGTGACAGGTAACAACTCTTGAGTAAGTGCACTCTGATCTATCTTCAAAGGATCTCCTTCAAGCAGACGAGCATATGTAGGGATGATATCTCCAAACTTGATGCTAATAATATCCTGGGGACGAGGATGACACTTCCTCACTCCACCGACCATCTCCAAGGATTTCTTCCTCCATCCCCGTCTGGAAATACAAGCTTTTGCCCCTGGACTTTGACATCTGTTGTTGAAAGTTTTTATTTTCTGAAGAAATTTCGTAAACAGAGATGTTGAAACATGACCTGGATATGGTTGAAATATTCCAGGATCGAGTCAAGGCTTTGGTCGTAGCATACACCTCCTTGTTCGAATCATAATTTTCCTCTCGGTCCTTCAGTTTTGCAGAGGTGGAACTCGGATCTTCTCCCGGATCCCCTCCATGAAGGCATCAAATAGGTTGATTTTGCTGTCGTCTTTGCCTTCACATCCTTCATCAACAACTTTATCCACCTTATCATCGTCATAAACTGGATCACCAAATATTTCGATCTTGCCGTCGTCTCCCTCATTGTTGTCGGCTTCATCCGCCTCCTCGTCAAATGAACAAATGAATAGATTTGGTTGCAGGCTGCCATGAAACTTAGGGATTTCAATTCTCATACCTGTCTCCCAATGCATGTGATCCTCCTCTACTATTGCTTTTCGTCACCCGTGGAGAACTTTATAAGCATCCTCCTCTCCATCACCTGTTTCGAGATCCGAGTTTATCCGGTGATGGTATCAGACTGGATTTTTTTTTTATTTCGATTTTCAAACCTCACTGCCATCCTTTGAGCAAGTTGTTCCACAAACCCTACCATACATTCCATCCGTTCGCCAATAGCTAGAACCTACTGCTCCATATCGCATGTCGTTAACGCGTTGTCGTCTTTTTGGCTACATGACTTCACAGGATTAACTTGGCTCTGATACCAACTAACGCAACGAATAATTATCGAATACATTAATTTACACACGAATACTGAAAGCGATTTTCTAAACCTATTAATTCACATACAAATACCAAGAAATAGGCATCCAAAAACTACTTGAAGCTTTAGGGAAAAGAACGACGTGGTCATATTATTATTGATTGAAAACTATCCCTTAACATAAACTAAACATACCCTTATATAGATTCAAAACCTTAAGACATAAATAAAGAAAAGAAATCTTGACAGAAAAAAAAATTTCTAAACATACTAAATATCCAAAACGGACTCCAAATTTAAATATATAAATGATAGAAATTAACAAAAAATAGCCTAAATACTAAACTTAGTAATTAACAAAAATACTCTAAATACCAAACTCGGCAAAATATTAAAAGAGACTAAAATTAGTCTTATGTTTCCACATCATTATATTTAGTAGTTTTTGAGGTTTTTTTTTATATATTTATGGTATTTTTGGTATTTAGGGTATTTTTGATAATTTATGTCTTTTATATTTTATGTTAATTTCAGATCACATCATTCTCCCATGGTGGAGAAAATTCGCCCTCGAATTGCTTGTCATATTATTGTTAGAAGCGTTGTCAATGCGTTGCGATCTTCTTGGTGTGATGCAATGGAAAGCTATTGAATCAATTGATTCGCGCGCAAATACCGGAAGCAATTTTCTAAACCCTGTTGATTTGTACATGAATGTCAGGAAATAGAAAAGCAAAACTCGTTGTTTTTGAAGGAGACGACGATGATTGACTCCACAAGATCAATTCGACTCTGATACCACTGACATAGTAGATAATTATCGTATCCGTTGATTCACACATGAATACTGGAAGCGAACTTCTAAATCCAGTTGATTTCGCAGAATGCTAGGAGATAGACAACCAAACTCAACGTTTGGGAAGAAACGACATGGATGCAAATTCTTATTAATAAAAAACTTTCTTATATAACCTAAACAATTATTTATATAGACTCCAAATCCTAAGACACAAAGAAAGGAAAGAAATCCTAGCAGAGAAGGAAAAATTCTTGATAAACTCAAAATTCTAAAAATCTTAAACAGACTCAAAATCTAAAAATATAAAAAATAAAAATTACCAAAAATATTCTAAATATCAAAAATAGCCTAAATATAAAAAAAACTCAAAAACTAATCAAACATAATAAAAAGATATTCAAATCCTCCTGTGTCATTTTGCCATTGACTAGATTATGCATTGTAATCTAGCATTTGCAAAAACAATCATTGACATTCTTCTTATTTGACATGCAGGTCCACTATGCACAGAGTACTTTTAGATGGGAGGGAACGCTATTCGGTAGGACATTTGTTTCCTCAATCTATTTCTTCAACGAAGTTGATTAGATATTTGCTTCAACACAGTTTCTAACCGTATTTGAATACTCTGCTAACTGAATGGTCTACTTCCATTGGAACAGATCGCTTATTTTGCGGATCCAAGCCATGATTGTCTTATTGAATGCTTGCCAGCTTGCAAATCTGAATCAAACCCCCCCAAGTAAGTTCCACTCTATCATGACATACCTCCAAGTGAAGACTTTATACCATGTGAAGTTGATCAAAGCTTAAGGTATTTGCATCTGATGAAGAAATGTGGAAGCAATGTATAATCTTTCTTTTTCTTTTTTGATGACCGAGAAGTTATTTCCTGCGCTAACGTTTTAATGGTTGCATGACCATATCGATCAGGTTCCCTCCAGTGACTTGTGCGGCATACATGCTCCAAAAATTGCAAGATGCCTATGCAGACGTGAGCATATACTCTAAACATCAGCCTTAGAGTTTGATCCAATCTGAGGCATCCTCAAATCAGATTGTAATATCTGCTGGCTGCCAAAGTCTAAAGTCCCAATGCTGTCTTCATCTAGACGATGCACAATAATGGTATTTGTTCTTTTAACCTCGTCAGTTCTTGACATGTATGATAATATTTATTGTTGTCATACAAGAAAGTGTGCCATTTTCCTGTGTTTTACTCATAAAACTTGCCTCCTCTCTTAACTGTTGGGAAGATCAATTCTTAACGTCCTAAGAAATTATTTAATCAATTTATCTGCTACTAGTGTTCATTTGAGCATGTTGATTGTTGAGTAAAATAATTCAATTAGGTTTGAATGATTGAGAGGACCAAAAGAGCTGAGTAGATGGGATGTGTTAGTTGGAGTGAGTGAGTTAATCAAGTAGGGTCACCTGGTCAAGCAAGCCACATGATCGATCTAGTTAGTCAGGTTGAGTAGGTTTGTCGAACTTAGTATATTGTCAATACGAATTATACTTGGTTGAGCTTGGCATGCAAGTATAGATTGTCTGGTCAGATTTACAAGTAAATCTATTGATAGATCATGTGGCTAACTGGAGTCGAATAAAAATATGAATATTATCATAATGTGAATTAAAGTAAAAATGTATATTATTTATTTATTATATATTCTATTCCTTAGAAATAATTTTTCTATTTCCATCTATTCCATATTTTAATCACTTTTCTTCTTGTAATTGCATCTTCTTTCTCTTTCTTTTTCCTTTTTTCTTTTCTTCACATTCTTCTTTTCTTCTAATCTCGCTGTCATAATTGAAATAAAGATTTGTGTGGTCTGCTCAAAAACAACAAGACTATTTTAGAGGCCACACTGAGTTTACAATGCTTAAATAAGACTTAAAAGCCATGTAACAGTGGATGTAGATAGCTGAACACTTAGCCAAGGATCAAATCATTTTAGTCACAGTTTATGCACGACAAAGTCATATTTCTTCTCACATAATTTTAATTGAGCTAAACCCCTCAAATCATCATCTCATCAACTTTCAATAAAATATGCCCATTCATGTTGTTATCGCAGCAACGATCGACAGATGGCAAAGGTGAAACTGTCTTTAGCTTTTACATTCTCTTCAAGTCGAATAGCATAGGAAATGTGAGATAAAAGTTTGCTTTTGTTTTCTTTAATTTTGGTATAAGGAAATAATATTGAGCAATAACAGTGGGGTTAGCTTGTTTTCAAGGCAAGAACAAGTGAATATTAGTCAATGTATGTGAAGACAATTGCATTGCATGGCCAGCAACTATCTCCTAAGGGGGCTCATTGATTGTATTGTACAGACTGGAGTTAGCAGAACATTGATACCTGATCGTTAAAAAGGGTCAGAAACAAACAAGCATGTGCTCAGTGAAGCTTGAAATTTAACGTCTACATAACTCCAAGAATGGTGCACCACGCCAGGTTCTTGACCTTTTTTAGATCGTTTAGGTCATTTTAAGGTGGTTTGGATGCTAAAATTAATGCATAATAATTAAGGAATATGTCTTGTGGTTGATTGTAATAACTAACATGTTATTTGCTAAACTTAACTCAGGAATGGATGATAAGATCTAAGGCGAAGAAGGTTCAACCTATACATTGACTAAGATAAGATCTTCACCATATCTGAGATGAATGGAGCAGAGGGCCTTAACTTACTTCTATCCCATAAATTGCTAAAATCTAAGGTGAAGGTTTAGGCTATACATTGACTAAGATCTTCACTATATTTGAGATGAATAGAGCAGAGGGCCTTCACTTACTTCAATCCCATAAATTTCTCGTACAAAGAAAAAAAAGAAATACTCGTTGGCAATTTCCCAAAGGGTGCACCCGAAGTTTGGGATTATCCAAAAGGAGCACCGAACTTTGTGATTGCCCAAAGGCACACTTTATTCCAATTATACTCCTCTGCTAACTTCATTCATATTTTCTCAAGTATCCAAGCCAGATTTAAATAAAAAAAAGTTTTTGTTGGTTCAGATGTATGTAATCTTGACACACTCTGCGAGGGGAAAGCAATTGTTTTAGAAATCTGATTAGGGAAAGATCTATCTCATGGCACCGAAAGCAATTCCTCTCTCATGTTTTCAAAACCTCAAAAGCCGAAAACCTAGACACAGACACTCTTGCTCACCTCTCAGTTTGCGACAAGTAAATTTAAGTTTTCGTCGAAACTATTCTAGTCATCTCCCTCCTCTCCTATTGTGTACTCATATTTCATAATGATGAAGATGTTTTAATCTCTCGATCTTGATCATCTCCAAAGGTATGTATTTGGTAACAAATATAGTCCCATCTCTTGCACATGTTTCGGGTTTGTCTTTTTCACATTAACTTGCACCTTTAATTTTGTATTGGTTTTAGAGTTCTGTAGTTTCTATTAATTACACAGTTTAGGATTTATGATTTAGGATCTATAATTCCATAATGCGGTGGTGTTCTTTGTAATCCAACACCATAGTGGTGCTAGATTTTGAAAAATAGTACCACCCTAAAAGTAAGTCTCAGGTATTCTGAAAACATGGTGGTTTTGGATTTTAAAAATTAGCACCATCAAATTTTAAAAAATAGAGAAGAGAAGTCAGACCATTGTGATTCGATTTCTGAAAAATAGAGTACTATAATATGAAAATTAGCAACAATATATTAATAAAGACAAAGAAGTAAAAGGACATAGTATTATATTAATTTCAAATTCTTATAACCATTGTTTGTGCATTTTTTTTCATGTTAATAATGTATTTTTTTTTTTTTTAAATTGTAAGCATTAGTTGATGTTGGCTAGAAACTCTAATGCACTAGTGTTTCGGTCATCTTAATGGATTTTTTGGTCATCCAACAATGAAAGAAAAGTATCATGGATCTATTCATTTATACGATCGAGACAAAGCTATCATTAAATAATCCCCTTTTTCTTTGTGATTTATTGGTGAATATATTTCAAATTTGGAATTCAACATCTCAGACCTTTATATTTTCAAGTCATTTTCTAATATTTAAATTTAGAGAAATCTCATGTTTTTTTTTTTCAGTTTGGTTAACACATAATAGAAAACTAATCATTTTAAATTTCAAGGGACCCAGTTGCTTTCACTTGAAGAGATATGACTTTGTTACTTGGTATTACTGGCAGAAATTCTTCCATTCCTATAAACTCAACTATTGCGTTGGATGACCTTTTTCTTGCTCATTTTTCTAATAAAGTAAAACCTACTAGATTGAGAATTTGGGAGTTACTTAAAAAGTATTCTCATAGAGTTGAAGTTGATGATAATATTTTAGTATTTTATAAATTATATATTTTATATATATTTGTTTATGTGTTATTTTTTTCAAGTACATATAAGGTTCCATTAGGACTTATAGGTATTGTAGATGATTATGAAAATCTAGGAAGATTCAATTAGGTTAAAATTATCTATCAATTTATTGCTCTCAATTATCTACCATCGCGAACCTTTTTTTTTATCAAGTAAGACATATTAAATGACCACCTTAGTTCCCTACCTAAAGGGATTTGTTGGTTTTTGGCTGTAAGTTTTTTTTAATGGTAAATGTGATTTTTTATATGGACATTATTATGTATGTAACACTCTGTATAATGAAACATGCATGATTTTGGAGCATGTCCCAATCCAAAAACTATTTAATTCTGAAGGTACATAGAGCAAAAGATGATAACTTTCACTCCAGAATGTCCCTATATCGTCACCCCTCTAGCACATCTACCTTTTGCATGGGGGAGGTCAGATACCAAATGAGACATTTTGTATCCGTTGAGAATTGACCCCAACTCAGAAAGCAAATTTTGAAGGTGCATGAATAAATAAGTGGAGGTTTACTTTTTCAGATATTATTAAGGTCAAAGCTTTGCTAGACCAAATCTCACCTAAAGAGGTAAATATTGAAAAGTGTCACCTAACTTTCATTTACAATTTCTAAATATTATTTCTAATTTGATAGGTTATTATTGAACTAGTCACTACCCCTTCTGAAAGAAATACATTGGTTGAGAACATTCTTTATCTTGATGATACTCCACATCCATTAGAGACATTATTAGCACATGATATAGAAGCTAGATGGCCAAGTGATATTGAATGCCCTAATTACATTATTCATCAAAATTGAATCAAGAAGCTAACAATGGAGAACATGCAGCTAAATGACATGGTGAAAGAATTACTTGGAATAATAGAAAATCAAGGCATCTTGGTTGACTTAAGCAACCCTGTAGTGGATCATCATCCTGAACTAGTTGCTTTTAAAACAAGGAGTAGGAGAGGATGTGATCAAACTCGATATGATTACAGAGATACTCCTATTGATGGTCCTATATGGTTTGAGATTTTACCTTAGAAGAAGAGAAGCAAGCTATAAATCCTCAAGTTTTTTGAGAATATCATAAGACAAGGAGTAAAAGTTGTTGTTGACTAGGTAAAAGGAAAATTTGATATGGATTATATTCAAGAAGAGGGAGATTTTATTTCAATTTCTAAAGGAATAATGAAGAAGAGGCCTAGAAGGAGGTAGAAAGGATGGTCAAACTTAACAAAATAAGATTGGAAGTCATTATAGTAAGTCTATATTTACACATTAATTTGTTTTAGTAATTTGATTTCAATCACTAATTATACTTTTGTGTTTATGGTAGTATGTCAAGAAATAATTTAAGGCTTCCAAGAAAAATAAGCAAGATGAAGATGTGATCTATTTATCATATACATTGAAAAAATTAAAGTATGATAGTTTCAACTCCTCATTAGATAGTTAATTTAATTTTGTCATAAGTTTAATAATTCATAAGTTCTAATATTTATTTACCTTATTGAAAGTAATTGATTTTCTTTGTAGGCCTACTACATAACTTGTTTGGGAGGAAGTACCTTTTTGTTTAACTATAACTTCTAGTGTAAATGATAATGTTTTTACAATAGGAGTGTTAATTGATACCTATTGTTCAATTCTGTTTAAGGGAACCTTTTCATCTGGTAGGTCATACAATAACTCTGTATATTGTTCAACCTGCTTCAATGTAAGAAATTTAAATTATCTGATAATAAATAATGGTTGAATATATTATATTAATTGGTTACTTTATGTATCTCTTTGCACAATTGTAGTTAACATCCAAATATTTATGGAAGGCTACCATGACACATAATAAAAACTGATACGGAAGAGGGAGGGGTTTAGGTATATTTTTATAACTATTACCACTAAAAATGCACACTTTCACTTGTTATAGATGGTTTATAAATATAGTTCTAATCCTCATACAAAAAGTTACAGGTCTAGGATGAATTTTTAAAAACGTAGTGTGCTTGACTATGAATGACTTGTATATAGGACTTTAGGACATGATGAGACTGAGAATGAATGAAGAAGCCTATAAGACTTGGAATGAGTCCGATTAGAGTTCTCTAATTCTCTATATCATGTTAGAACTTGTAAAACCTAAGCCGCATATATTCTAAAAATCGTATAAAAATTTGCATATAGGAAATACAAGAACATATGAGTATGGATCTAGTTTCAACAATTAATCATGACAAAACAACATAAAGAATAACTAAAGACAAAGGAACCTAATTGAAGAGACATCCTTATCTTTTGCGTTGTCCAAAAATAAGTCTTGAGGAGGAAGAAGAAGAAGCGGAGTGGAAGCAAAAGGAAGGTCTTCCAAGGAGCTTAGGGTTGACGGCCCCGAAAAACTCTAGGTTTAATAGGGAACCATGAGTTGTGTCAAGATGATACTCTAAGCCCTTGGGGACTAACCCTATATATAGTAGACATTTATTATCAACCCATAGATGATAATAGATGTGAGACTATAAGTCCTTATATAGTGGACATTTATTATCAGCCCATAGATTATAATAGACGTGGGACTATAGGTTCTACACATACAAAGTCTATATCCAACAACAAAAACCTAAAAAGCCTATGTTAGAACATATTAATGGGTTCAGTTTGTACTCATATGCACAACCTATTGGGTCATTTCAGAGCTAGAGTGGGGGGGATAGCTTCTCATGCTTTGTCGATAATGATGTGCAGTAGATAAACTCGACGCAAAGCTCCCCAATGCTAACAAGATTGATTTACTTGGTATCCACTTCAAGAAGAGGTGACTAATTCAAGAATCCGACCCTTATGCACACTCTCCACTATAAAACACTCATTCTTGGAAACAATTTGGAGGTAGAGAAGCCTTGTACAAGCTCACACACAAAGAAATATAAGAAGAAGAAAAAACAAGATAATACAAAATAAAATCTTACAAGATTATAATCAAGAAACCCTAGCTTGCTCCTTCTTCTTGTTTGGGAACACCTCTTGACCTTGGAAGTGCAGCAGCACTTATCTTCATGAAGTTTCAAGAATCGACGGTGATGACCTCTGAGCTTGGCGAAGAGAGTGGGAGAGAAGATGGGTTGAACAGTACACGCGAAACCTTTTATCAGGCGCACAACGACTAGTTTTCAACCTTAAGTGATTACTTTAATTGCTTAAGGGTTCTTAATCGATTAGTTGAGTCGATTAAGAGTCTTTCTGTTCGCTCGAGAACAGACCGTAAGTGATTAAGCCTCCCTGCTTAATCGCTTACCGCAACTTCTGTTTCACACGGAGGACTTCTTCAGTGATTGCCCTAATCGATTAAGATGTGCCTAATCAATTAGGCACCTCACTGTGCACTCGCGAAAATGAGCTTAAGCAATTACCCTAATCACTTAAGCTATGGTAATCGATTAGCTCAATCAATTACCAAACCCTAACTTCCAAAACAAAGTCTAGAGTTCTCTTACCCAACATCTGATCAATTGTGACCTGTTGAGACTTCTCATTGCCTAGCACCTGGTCAACCTTGACCTATTATGACTTCTTCACCAAGTGTCCCACTACAAGAAAATTAGGATTCTACAACACTTAAACGACAACGCTTTTTTTAAAAAGCGTTGTCTATTTTTTTTAACAACGCTTTTAGTGAAAAGTGTTGTCTATTTCATTATTTTCTTATTAATAGACAACGCTTTTCTAAAAATCGTTGTCTATTAGTGATTTTTATGGGTCAAAGACAACGCTTCGTAAAAAGCGTTGTCTATTAGCCTTTTTTTTTTAGTGTCTACGACAACATTTTTTAAAAAGCGTTGTTTATTAGCTTTTTTTAGTGTCTACGACAACGTTTTTTAAAAAGCGTTGTCTA
>JBBMJZ010000126.1:2693487-2703610 GCA_037833815.1 Zingiber zerumbet
TTCCGCTTGCGCAACTAATCTTAGTGTAGAGAAGAATCGATTTGGGGGTGGCCTAGCTATCCAACCCCCCTTCAAGCGGCCACCGATCCTCCAACAATACTTACCAATCGATTAGCCTCTGTGGAATTCGATCGTTACAACCTAACGACTCGATTTCAATCAACTGCTCACCATGGATCAGTCAACTGGTCTTTATGGGCTGAGCGAGCATAAGTATTCTGTTTTCTCCTAGTCGACTACCCAGTCGACTGGACCAGTCGACTGGTAACTTTATCAGTCGATTATAACTTTATCAATCGACTATAACTTTATCAGTCGACTGGTAAACCTAGAACCACAAACCCTAGAATTTCATTCCGAGTTTGCTAGTTCTTAACCACTAGTCGACTGTAAACCCTTGACCTTTACTCCAAGTACAATCAATCATGCACTCGTCCTCACCCGGATAACCTTGACTTGCTTTATAGCCTCCTTCATCAGCCTTGCATCCCTCGGATGCTTCCCCATCCTTCACATTTTGCCTTCAAGAGCTTCCTTCAGCCTTATCCTTGTTGTTAGGTCTTCCTTTACCAAGAGGCTCCTTACCTTTGAGTCTTCATCCTTGCCAAGAAGCTTCTCACTCTCAGGACTTCACTTGCCAAGAGCTTCTCACTCCGGGACTTCATCCTTACTAAGAGTCCCTCTCTCTAGGTCTTCACCTTGCCAAGTCACACTTGAACTTACATGGCCAAGCCTCAAGCTCGGACTTATACCGCCAAGACTCTCATGCTTAGACTTCACCTTTACGAAGATCACACTTGATCTTTCCTTGCACCTACCACCTGCATACTTAACAACACATATCAAATACAAATGCAAACCCTAACTTAAACTTTTTTCCCAAATATCAAAACCTAAGGATACACCGATTGTTCCAACAATATTTTTCGTTTTGATGTTTAAAAATCGTTTAAGTTAGGGAAACAAATAATACAATATATATGTAAATAAATATGCAATCTACTCATGCATATGCAATGGAACCTAATCCTTGGATCCCCCTTCAACTAAGCTCCTCCTTGCGCTAGGATTCCTTGCAATGGTATTTAGGTTTCCTACTTAAACATAAAATTCTTCCCCTTTGCTATACATCAAAAACAGCTCCACAATATCTCAATTATTGAACTCTTATACCTCTGATGACCATAATCATCATGTATTAATCTCTCATATGATTGCATACATGTATATCATCCTTTTGGTCATTTCTTATTGCTGAAATATAGTTTCAGACTATCTTAGTCAATTGCCCTAGTCCCCAATCAACTGCCCTTCATTGAATCAAACTCACAAAAATATTCTATTTTTGATAAATAGGTGTTACCAGTTGAATGATTTTTTATATCAACCGACTAGTACATAATTTTAGCCCCAAATATATTTGGTGGAAATTTTGAGCACATCAATCTTACTTTACTATTGACTTGTCCAATAATAAAAATCTATAGCACATTCATGATCTAGAGTATATTGTGGCATTTTGTTAGTGCAAGTATGTTTAGTGAGCTATTTTTATTTATTTCTAGTAGCATGAAATGAGCATTACTTTGTATTGAGCAGAATTTAAGGAATGGTCTAACTTTAACGATCTCAGCTCCCTTTGCCTAAGTTTAGATAGTCAAAAACTCTAAAAATAGTCATGATTCATAGAAATTATAAGTATTTGTATACCATGGTGATCTCCTAAACTATATCTAGGTTACTAGATGAGACTTGAATCATGTAAACTTGCTCAGAAAATTGAAATATCCCTACATTTGCACTCATTTGCATTTGTAAGTGCTATGTTTGAAGCACCAAAAAAAAGTTAAATTGAATAAGGAATATAAAAAATAGTTTCACAAGTGGAACTTAGCAATTTATCCCTTTGAGACCGAGTTAGATTACTAGGAAAATAAATACTATGTTTCCCTTAATATCGAGCATGCCTTTGAGACCTAGGTAGACTAGGAGGGATAAACCAAGCATGTAACAGGTAAGTACATATTGCTTGGAAAATGAGGAACAAAGTTATATGACGACTTGACTAGACTTAGGGAATGATACTTGAAAAACTTTAGGCCACTTATTGCACTGTGCATGAGAACTTAAACGTAGGCCACATACTTGAGTTATTCTATGATCATGCTCACTAATAAAAATAGTTGATAGAGTTAGATGATTTCACTAGGGATTATGAGGCACTGTACGAGTACATGAGTCTAGATAGAGTTTTACTTGAAGATAAGCAAACATTTAAGTCTAGGGGTGTGATATGCGTAGTTTGTATATACTTTTATCCTTGTCTTAACACCCATCTACTTATATTTCTTGATTACATTCTATGCTGTTACACCCTATTTTATCATTATTTTAGTACTATTGCTCTCTTCGTCGGAGATATGCACTTCTGTCATTTTTGATTGACAAGTTGTGATTTGGAGAAGAAATAGAGACAAAATACACCTCGGAATAAATTTAATAAGAATCCATAACATGGTCATACCCCTTGGCACGACCATATCTCTAGCATCTGGAGCCTTGTACATTCCAAAGCCTAAAAGGGGCATGACCGTGTAGATCTACACGGTCGTGCCTCCTATGTTGTAAAGAAGGTCGGATATGGTCATGCCGCAAGGCACAGTCATGTCTCTCTAGATGACGAGGAGACGCCATAATAGAACCCACTAGGGAGGTGGTCGCATGGATCTACACGGTTGTGCCTCCCCTAATACGAAGAATAAGGGCACACCCATGCTTGGAGGCACGATCATGCCCCCTCTGGTCCAGAAGTTCAAGACACGGCCATGTCCAAAAGACACAATCATGCTCCCTCATATCTGAGTTTTCAAGATTCAGCCATGACAAGTTGGCATGGCCGTGACACGACCCATGTCTCACAAGGTCATGTCTTGCTTATAAATAGGGGAGTTGGGGGGGGGGAGTGTTTTTCCCCTTAGGGAGACATTAGGTCAAGATCTACCTCCTGTGTACACCTCTTTTGACGATCCAAGATCATTTCCAATGTCTCCATCTTCTCCAGATGCAATGATTGGATCCAAAGACCCGACACCACACACATATAAGCTTTCCTTCTCTCTTTTATCTTAAATTGTTTAAGAAGGTTGTAATCTTAATGTCTTTGGGTTCAATTGTCCTTGTCATGAAGTAGATCCTTTTGTTCTATGATTAAGGGAGTAATTGTAATGTGAGATTGATGAACTCTATGGATTTGCCAATTTCCCTTCTAATGACATGTTTATGCCTTGTATCCATTTGATTAAACGTGTGTGTGATGTGTTTGCATTTAATTTTCATATTTGATTGATTGGATGTATTGATCACTCACCCCGTAGAGGGGATGCTCTAGATCGTATGCCTAGAGACCTTGTGACAGAGGGTAATCGGACTTTCCGGAGCATCGTCTTAAAAGGAAGGATATTCACTTACATGAAAGAACCTAATTAGGCTTAATGGGTTGTTCCTTATTCTATGTTAATAGATTTATCGTATAATCTAGGATCATATAACCAGGAGTCCCTAAGTGACAAAGGGTCATCCTTTAATCGAACATCCTAGGTTATCTCAACTACCTAGAAGCATTGGGTAATCAAGAGAGCAACACTCTGACACAACCGTCATAAGGGAGTGTCAGGATTTAGTTAGACTTTCTACATTGCATAAGGATAGAGAATTTGAGTTGAGCAATCAGTAATACATTGATCAACATTACAATGAAATTGAACTCCTAGAATACTTCTCTTGATCAGTTATCCTTAAGGCTTCTTTCCTCCTTATTCCCTCAACCATAGTTCATGAAACTCCAACTAATATTATAATCATCTAGCTAACTAGCCGTGTAAACTCACTTGTGCTCATCAATTCCCGTGTTATCAATATTTTATTACTGATGATATAGTCGTGCACTTGTGGGTTCATAACATTCTCCCGAATGCTTTAATTATGAAGCTATTTGTTCAAAGTCCCTCACAAGGTCTAAGTGATATATGTGGCAAACACATATATCACTTAGACCTTGTGAGGGTGTGTGTTTAACTATTATTTATGGAAGTTCAAGCAAACAACGTTACATTAGATAAAAGTAAAAAAAGGAGAGATTGACAATAGCAGGGTATGAGAGTTCCTAAAAGAAAATATGTACAAAGGAGAAACAAAACTTTATTAAAAGGCTTCGTAGAGCTTAGGTGAGTAGATCGACAAAAGAAAGCTTTTTTCTTATACATCAAGAAAAACTAGGAAAGGCATCTGAAGGAACATCCTCAAAATTCTTTCAGAGCTTGATGAAATTTCTAGGGACCTCCATAGTTAGATAGCCCCCTTCCCTCAACTGTTTGATTGCCCCGTCTGCGCCTTAGCTGAACATTTTTGTGGTTCGGTCGGCTAGCATTTGATTGAAATCTTTAGAATGTAAGTAGTTAACTCTGAAAGCCTCCAGTCGAGTGGGCTCTCCTTCCTGATACTTGGTAAATTCAGCCTTTGAAGCTTCTAACTCGGCCTTCAAAGCCTTTAGCTCGACATCTCTCTTGGCAAGGGTCTGTTGGTGCTCCTTGAGTTGAAGCTCCTATGCAGCCTGTTCAGCCGTTTGGCTAACTTGTTCAACAAGAAGAGCATCTTCCGTTTCCACCAATTTCTTGGCCAAAGCTTGGGCCTCCTTATTTTTCATATCCAGGTTATTGATGGCCTCTAAGCTTTCTAGTGTTGGTTGAGTGGATGTGTGATTCATAATTTTGGGCTTGCTTTTGTAGTTTCTCTAGCTAGACAACTTGGTCGTGGTTTTTATTTTATCCATAGTAAGTGCCTGTTCGAACCCCAACAATTTCTCAGATTGGGTTTCCAACTCTTCCTTTAGTTGAGCCACCTCGACCAATAGTCGCTCGGCTAAGGCTTGGGATGTGCATGTTCCCCCGATCGAGTCCTGCGATAGTTTACACTTATGACTCAATTGGGCCAACCTCTGGCACATTGCTAAGCCATCCACCCAAACTGTTAAAATAAAGGAGCGGCTAGTTGAATCATACAGAAAAATATAAGTGTTTGAGTGTCAAATAAATTTACTCCAGTGGAGTGTTGACTAAAGCGGTTGAACAGCTCCTCGGGAGAGCTAGTCGTCGCTCGGGCTCGGACATCTACCCAAGTTTGGGCCAGGGGCTTTGCATTCTAATCTTGTGCTCTAGGGTGAACGACTCACTCGGGTCAGGATAACACCATTCATCAGTAGGCAACTTTAGGACGGTCATGATCCCCCTATGTTTGCCCAAGCCGATAGGCTTAGAGCTGGATTTGATCTGAGACTTGGAGGCAGCAACTGAGTGTATTGTCAAGATAGGCTGTGTAGGTTGGGTTAGAGGTGGAAACAAGAAGGCGACTGGTTGGGCTGGAATAGCTCTGATCGATAGTGCAAAGAGTGAAGGCATCCGATCGGAGGAAGCTAGAATGGATTGATCAGTTGTAGCTTCAGGGATAACTAAAGTGAAACTCTCAACCCGATCAGATGGAGTTTGGGCTACTAATGCCTGTGTGGAAGCTTGAGGTAAAGACATGGCTGATCGGATTGGTGTGCCCCCTCAACGTCCTTTATGACATTAGCAAAGGATCAATGGCTTGGCAAAAGTTGTTGACTCAGAAGGGACAATTTCTGGCAGCATGGATGGTTGTGCACCCCAGGGGGTGCAGGATCAAGACGTCCTAAGGGGGAGGGGGAGTGGATAGCACTCATGACTAATTTGTTTGTTTCGAAAAACTTAGAATAACGTAGTAGAATAAAAAAAAGAAACAAATACAATCGCTAATAGGTTTCTTTTATTTGGTTCGGAACCTGTGACAACTCCTACTTCAAGGCTCATGACCATTGATCGTTTACGTTGGGCAATCACTATATATCTGAAATTATTTATAAATATATAAGTAACAAGTATTGAACTTAAAAACATTTTATACCAACAATAAATGATTAGGAATTGGTTCGTCGATTGTCAGAACAGAAGTTGAGCGTTGCTGAGTCATTTCGGTGTAGCGCGCAACTTAGAAAATAACTGTGAATGATGTTGTTCGAAGTAGTTGGTCGAGACCCCTTTTTATAGCCTCTTCAAACCTGATCCAGATCCTTTGATCTCGGGATCAAGTTTGGCTCGACCCAGAACGGTCGACCGATCCCCTGGTTCGGTCAACCAAACCTGCTGAACCCCGCCCGACCTTCCGTCCAGATGCAGCCTCTCCAGATAGAGCCTTCGTTTGGTTGACCAATCTCATCGTTTGGTCGACTGATCAACAGATTCGCCTTATCTGATCCGATCAACCTGGCTTGATCAGGTCACCACTTTATCTTCAGTTTGGTCGACTGATCTCAAGGTTCAATCGATCGATCCCTCGATTAAACCCGGCCTGATTTCTCAAACTCTGATCCTGCTGTATTGGGGTTCGATCGACCGATCTAGCCGTTCGGTCGACCGACCAAGGCTAAGTCCTACCCTATAAAACTTGTTAGTTTCCTGCAAAACAGAGTTAGACAAATATCAATTAATATGTAAATAAATAACTTTACAGCTTTTAGACTGTCTGGTTCTGACTTAGGATTTCCTCCGGAAACCCTAGGTTGAACCAACGCCTACTATTCCCTCAGTGGGGAACGTGCCATCACATACTCCTCTTAGGAGAAGTTACCTGTTGTCAGACCGGTCCTCCAGACCGACTAGACTTTTACTCAGCGCCCGAGGCTTTAGAACTTTCTGCTGAATGCCCACTCCATGACCCGTTCAACCTTTCACTTGGTCCACGACCACCAGGGTTTTCACCTAGAGTCTCCGACTCTAGGATTTTACCTAAAGCACTCGACCCACCAAGACTTTCCGCATAAGGTTACTACCCCCTAGGACCTAGGGTTACCACCCCCTAGGGGTTTTCCATCTGCCTAACCTTAGCTAGAACTTTTACCTAAGAACACTTAGGACTTTCCTGCAAGCTCATTCAAACTTGTTAGACAACAAGTAACCTTAACTTTGAACCCTTTGCCATTATCAAAATATAGGTTCAATCGTCTGATGCTTTCCGCACCAACAGGGGGTTCCTCCGTGTTGGCAGCAGTGTCGCTTCCCAAGATCTGACTTGTTTCTTCTTCGTTGGTCAGCCCCTCAGATGTCGATCGACAACAATCCATGGATCTCCAACTTGGATGCTCCCCGAGCCTCTATTTCATCATCTATTAGCTTAGTGGAATCACTCAGCAAAGTTTTCCACATGGTTTTAGCTGCAAAACAAAAAGAAGAATCAGTTAGATCTAACAGAATCAAAGGAAGGAAAACCTCACTGAAGCTGTCAGGCAGTCAGGTTCGAATGGAACTCATCCCGAACATATACAACACCCCCTCAGTCAGCAACCAATGGATGTGATACTTTAAACTAGCTAATTGAGTGGAGGCTTCTAAGTAGACCGGCTCCCATCTATATTTGCTTAACTCGGGAGGATTGGGCAACTCCATTTGCCACCCGATTAGAAAAGAAAAGGGTTGGTTTAGTCGGAGGAAAAATTAATGGGACTTCCAACCCCTATTAGAGCTAGGCGTTTTATTAAAAAAGACAGTGCCCACTCAGGCTTGGAAAAGGAGACGCTCGACTTGGACTTCTTTGGGTAATAAAAGTAATGAAAAACACGAGGGTGTAAAGGAATCTAGTACAGTTGAAAAATAACTATGACTCCACACAATAGCCTAATAGAGTTAGGGGTTAGTTGTTGCAAAGGGATATGGAAATAAGAGAAGATTTCAGAAAGAAAGGGATGTAAAGTAAATCGGAGACCGGCCATAAACTTGTCCTTAAAAAAGGTAACAAAGACGACCGGGGGGGGGAATTGGGGCGGTCGTAGCCCGAGGGAATTACAATGCGATAACAAGGAGGAATATGATAGGAGTGATGTATTTCATCCACCTCATCGCCGTTAAAATCAAAGGCAATTGAGGTGTACCTGAACCATGCATGGCAATTAGCGGTTCGAAAGCCATGGGAGAGGAGAGGAGTTAAGAAAAGAATGGAGGAAAATGGACTTACGCGAGAGATGAAAGCTTGAAAGATTGCTGGCAATGGCAAGCAAAGAGCAATGGAGCAAAGAAGAAGCAGACGAAGAAGAAACACAAAAACAATAAAGTGGCATCGCTACAGTAAACCTTAGAAACCCTATTAGGGATGCTTAAGAGTTGTCCGATCAAGAGCCTAGAAAAGCGAGATTTAATTTGGATCGTTGAATTTGAAAAGGTAGCTATCACATTAAATCTCAACCATCACCTATCACATTGAATATTCTACGGTGCTAGCATGCAACATATGGTGATAAATCACAGGCCGTGTTTATGAGGAATGGGAAGTAATCAACAAGCTTATGCCAAAAAATCGTGCTCATCATGTTGTGAATTAATGATAGGTGATTTGCTCGATTTCCAATAGGTCAGGGTGACATCACCTAAGCTTTTCATCAGTGTCCGGTCAGAAATGGGAGGCCTCAAAAATACCGAAGGTTGAGTATAATAATTGTTTAAGGCAGAGGAACGCCCGACCAGAAGACAAGAAGCGCAAATAGCACTATAGTCCAATTAGTCGAACTTGCAGTCTCCTTCGACTAGACTTAAAGTAGAGACTTATAATATGATGGTTAAGGTACACCCCTCTTGAGGAAAGTCAAAGTCTAGGAGTCGACTGACGGGGGTGGTCAGAGTCAAGGATGGTCAGCATTCTGCTCGGACAGAGAGTTCGCCCGACCAAACCCTCTGGCCGGTTGGGCCTTGAGATCTAAACTCCTTGTGCATAAAGTAGGCGCGCATAAGTTCGCCTGATCATATGCTCGGGTCGGATGGGCCCCAGGCCCCAATCTCCTAACATTGATGAAGCACTGAGCCAATTATTAACTAGCTCGACTAGATGCTCCAGCCAATCTGACATAGGGTATGAGCGGACAAGTTGGACGCTTGGTCGTCCCTAGTTTAACTAATGAAGTCGAGTGAAGTCTGAGTCGCCGACTGCAGTCATAAAAACTAATCGGGTACCTCTCGTGAGATATGGTCGGTATATCAGTGACTCGGTCGGCTGACTTAAGTAGTGGTGGGCCTTGCAACCCAACAACCTAATATTCATTCTTGGCATTTTGTGTCACTGAAGACTGAGAATATACTGAATGTAAATCATCAAATCACATAAATTTGTGGGCTCATTTTGGAAAAGCTGTCATAGTCTCTTTATGACCTGTCATTTTTTGAAAATATTTGAAATTCATGCATAAGATACAACAATGACAATATTAAAAGGGGTCTTCATCTACAGGCGGAGGTGTGCGACGCTACTCAATTACACACTCATTGCTACTGTTCTTTTCATTATTCCTCTCCTAAAACCGATCACTGACTTGAGTGTCGAAGGGCCAACATCAAGGATCTCTTCCCTGCCTCGTTAACTAACGCTTTTTATAACACATAGGACAATGAGGAGTCTCCACTCAGTCAATGTCAGAGCCACGTTCTCAGTCAGCAACCTTCACTACTTTCGGATAGGATCATTATTAATCAAAGAGATTTTTTTTTTTAAAAAAAGAAAGTTTAATATTTTAGTTGGTACAAGATATCCAAGCTTTCTCTTAATTAAGTCTGGAGATAAAAATATATTTTACTATTTTATTAACAATATGTTCCTTTACTAATTAATTTTAATAAAATCTAAAATTAAATTAAGTTAATGTCATTTTTAGAAAATAAATTTAGATCTTATTAGTAATTTTATCTAATTATTTTTATATAATATATATATATATATAATCATTGTTCTCTTTTAGCCCTACATCTTAGGATTGGTAATACCATGAGGGGAGAAATTTATATAAATATTTTAGGCCGATGATATTAGAAAATATATAAATTTTCTCAATCTTTTAACTAAAATTAAGTATAGTATCAATTCTAATTAACATTAAGTATAATAGCAATTCTAATTAAATTATTTTTTTTTAATGAGTGAGAGTCCTAGCTATCGTATCCTTAGTCTAATTGAAGGTTGGGATACTATATGGGAATGAATTATATACTATATATGGGAATGAATTGGAGTTTTT
>JBBMJZ010000126.1:2743366-2753560 GCA_037833815.1 Zingiber zerumbet
ACACGAGATAGGAAGGCTGCTCGGAAGTCTTTAAAGCTATGTATCGAGCTGTGCGGCAAACGTTTGAACTAGCGTTGTGATGATCTATACAATGTGGTAAGAAAAACTCGGCATTTTACCCCGTCCATGTATTGGTACAGCGCGGTTGTGTTGTCAAATTTGGCCAAGTGGTCATCGGGTTGGTCGTCCCATTATACTCTCCAATCGTTAATGGGGTGTAATGCTTCGGTAGAGGGTCATTTAAAATCCCTTTTGAAAACTGTTGCTTGACCTGTTCGGGCGAGTCGTCCTCCTTGGGCTTCCTTTTTCTTGTACTTTGAACGGGTGCCTCATCAGAGGATGATCCCTAATCTCTATCAGCTCGGCCCCTCTGTTCTACAGGGGTCTAGAACGACGCTCGACGCAGGGGGATTGGTGCATGAGGTTCTTCTCTATTGGTGTCGATCGGCCTCTTTCCATTCGGGTCCCGATTGGAAAGATGTTCCATTCGGTCTTCTCGTTCTGCCCGACAACCTTCCCCGGAAGTTGTAGGCTCCTGTACTCTTCATTCGGCCATTGCCTATGGTTGTTGTTGCTCCAATATCTTTGCCATTTGAGCTTGTATTAATGCGTCGAGATCCTCTCGTGTCAGCGTCACTGTGGTGAGTTGTCCAGCGTCTTCCATCTTCTTGCTAGTATGTAGGCTACGTTCCCACAAACGGCTCCAAAATGATCCTGTCCGAGGTCGCGAAGCTAGATAGCCGGGGAGGTGGCAGTTCCGTTGACTGAATGAAGACCTCGTTCTCTGCAAAACAAAACCAAAACCAAAACCAGAGAAGGAATCCCTGACGTTGGCCCTCCAACGCTCAAGTCAGAAACAGAAATAGGAGAGGAAAATTGTAAGTACTCAGGATAAAGTTTTTTCATGCCATTCATCATACCTGGCATCCCCTTTTTATACCTTTTCGGGCGACCTTTCATATTATCCTGTTTAATGTTATTGATTACCGATAGAGGATATCTTTGTCTTGTCTTCTTTCCATTTAATGATAGATAGAGTGTTTTATTTTGTTTTCTCCTTCCTTTATTAATTATCCGTTATTTCCTCTCCTATCATTTTATCAATTCATTGTTTATAATGCCAACGCCCTTCTCCGAGCCGGACGGGTGCTCTGCTCGGCTCGAGCTCCCGGCCTGCTTATCTTGTTTTCTTGCCAACCAGGTTAACTGTACTCGCTTACTCAGATGGCTGATCGAATAAGGGAACCTTCGATCGGCCGATGAACCGCTTCCCCTCCGGATGCAGCTGAGCCTCGCTTAAGCTCTAGTGTTAACCGTCTTAACTTTGACCTATACCGTGATAATTGACTCGTGTCAGGTAGACTCTTATCGCCGCATTATATTCATTTAATTATTTAATGAAATGAGAGATAAAAAGGCATCAAGCCATTTAATTAAAAATAAAAAACTTATCAAACACAATCTATATTAATTCTTAATCATCAAATAAATTTACAAGCTCAGCTTATTCTTACATCAGTCCAGATTGTTTGGATCTAAAGACTATTCAGCTGTTGGGCATTTAAGGAATCTAATATAATCCTGGACTGAATTGCCATGCAAAGAATACAAGGAACTTGCCTAGTGCTCTATAAAGCGTATAAAGTGAAGAAAAAAAAGGGATAAAATGGCATGGTGCATTCATGGAACAATCTTTCTAAATTAGAGACTTTTCTCACTCTGCTTTGCTGACCAAAGCTTGGATTATTGTCCAAGAGAATAACAACACTATCAAGGTTCTGCAGCCCAATTTCGTGCTCATTTCCTGCCAGCATCGTCATGCATATTGTTAGTGATCGAGATGGCAATGGAATGACATTACATAAACGTTCTTTTTTTAAAAAAAAAATTAAATGGATGCTCATTTATTCCTAAAATATCTCTTGATTTAATATTATTATAGTAGCTACGGGTATCTATTATAATTATAATGTATAAAAACTAACTAGTCGTATTATAAATATTATTGTAATAGCTACGGGTATCTATTATAATGTATAAAAACTAACTAGTCACAACTATAATATGTGGAAGCTACATAAGTAGTAATTACAATGTGTTTAAAGTAAATTAAAGTTTAAGATTTAAAGTTTACATTATATAAAAGTTACTCCGTAACTGGTATAATGTATTGAAACAATCTAATAACTATTACTACATGTTTAGGGTATATTTAAAATTTAAGATGGTAACAACTACATAATAACTTTACGATTTTAAAATAATTTTAATGAAATTTAAATAATTTTTACCAAATTAATAACTAGGATTTTGACATAGCCATCTTTAAAGATTCTAAATTTTAAATATTAAATATTAAATTTATTAGCAGCTATTACTAAATAACTTTCATATATAATGTAAATACTAAACCCACAATCTTAAATTCATCCTAAATAAATTATAATAATTATTAGACAGTGTTTATAATAGTTATTAGTACTCAGTCTGGTCCACTTTTTATTGACCAGAAGATAGTTTATAATATAATTATAGTTAAATCACAGTCACGATTCAGTCGTAATTTATTGTGATCCCTCCCTAGGTTTATTTTCCCATTTAAGTCAGAGTTTGGGTCGGGGTAGATGGTCAGAGGTCGTATGGAGGACGTCGGTAGTGGACGGCTGGTCGGACTGCCAGGCGCCAAGTGGGGGAGGCCTCCAGACGACCTCTAGTCGTTTATTCTGATCCAAACTATAATCTAAAAAAAAAATCTAAAAAAAATAATCATAATTAGTCGAATTATGACTGCGATCCGACCATAATTACTAGTACAGACGGCCCTTTAGATGAATTATTCCAGGTGTATTTTTATTTATTTATTTATTTATATTCTTTTTGAATTTTCCATATAAAAGTAATAAAAGAAGCAACTATTTTGGGAAAGGAAACCGAGAGGAAGTAGGGAAGCAGAATGGATTACCCTTGTCGTAGCAGAGGAGGTGAGAGAGACGGAGGCAGTAGTGGAAGAGGATGAAGGCAGCGCCGCCAGGCCGAGGTTGTAGGCCATGGTGCCGTCGGGGTGGAAGAGGCCGTAGTTCCTCTCCGACGTCGGCCCGGGCTTCAAGTCCTCGTTGAACAGCGCGAACAGGTAGACCTCGAGCCTCCGGTCGGGTACCAGTGGCGTCCCCTCGTTCGCCATCTGCCGCGCCAGCAGGTTCCTGTTGTACGCCCGCGCGTTCTCCGCGCTCGCCCCGGCCTCGTCGGCGTCGCCCTTCGACGGCCACCCCGTCTCCGACACTCGCACCTCCACTCCGCCGTACCCCAACCGCGCGAGCGCGAAGATCGCCGCGTCCACCTGCGCGTACAGCATGTTGTCGTAGCGCAGCCGAGTGTGGGGGTCCTCCATCCCTGCGTTGGGGTTGAACAGCGCGTAATCCAGCGGAATTCCCGACGGGTCGTCCCTGTAGGCGAAGTACGGGTAGGTGTTGACCCAGAAGGGCGCCCCCGTGGCCGCCAGGAACTGCAGGAACGGCGCCATCGCGCCGGCCAGCTCCGCCTTGAACGCCCCGCACGACGGAGGGTACGAGCTCTCCAGCACCGCCAGGGAGTTAGCGCTGGAGACATGGACACGCGTCTCGAGTCCGAGCCGGACGAGCGCGGCGCGGATGCTGGCCATGGCGGGGGCGAGGTCGGCCATCAGCGCCGTGTCACCTCCGGTGAACACCTCGTTCCCGACCGCGATGCCGGTGATCATGGTGGCCGGCAAGTAGGGCTGCACGTTGGCGGCCACCCATTGCAGCGCCAGCTGGGGGTCCGTCAGCCGCCGAACCTCCTCGTCGGGCACTGTGACGATGAGGTCGATGCCGGTGTTGGCGAAGGCCGCGAGGACCTGCGGATTAGCGTCGTAGATCCTCCCGCTGCTCACCTTCAGCGACGTCAACAGCGTCAAAACTTGCTCCGGAGTCGGTAGATTGTTGGCAACTTGACCGTAGTTAACGCCGAGCGTGGAGCCAAGCCGGAAGAAGCCAAAATCTACCATTACGATCGACAAACAAAAGAAAACAGAGTCGCCGTGTCCTGTTTTTCTAGTAAAACAAAACGTAGAAAAAGTATCGACAATTAACGAACCTGAGGAGAAAACGCTCATCGTCATGGCAACCATCCACACCATCCTTGTTTTGAACAACATCGATCTACTCATTGTTCTTCAGTTCGCCAACGTAGTGCTTGTCACTGTAATACACTGATCACACTTCTTTCGGGTGACCTGGAAACAACAGGGCTGTTCACTTTATAGTTTAGACCGAGGAAATAACAGAGCAGTAGCCTCGAGGTTTTCTTTCACATTCAGAACGTTTTAGAGCTTGAAATCCAACATGTCTACTACGGGCCTTTCTCGCCTTATCAAAAGCAATTCAGATATATTTATAATCAAGCTGCAGCTCCATTTTCCCAATGGTCTTGCTTTTAGGTGATATGCTACTCAAATCCCAAAGAAGAAAACAAACATATCGAGTCTGAGTATGCTTCTCTGTCACTGCTGTAAAAGTTTGTGTTTGACCCCCAATTGATTTTCTTAATGTTTGTGCTATCTCCTTTTCTGTCGGGGATAGCATATATCCATGTTAATGGTGGCTTGATGATAGAATTGTGGGCGATCATGATCTTGGTAGAATAATTTATTAGGGTTAACCTTCTCTCTAAATATGGTCCATCAATGGTGTTAGATTTGGTCCAAATAATGGATCCACATCAACTGAGTATGTATACATACTGTATTTGGTGGAACGAGCTAGTGCTAAGTTAATCATTTAGCAGCCGAAAGGTTCGTGACAACGTGGTCCTTGTTGCTTTTGTATTATGATGTATAATGTCGCCTTTAGAGGCGTTATTACAATCTAATTGAGTCATATGGTTCTTTGATAGTATTATCATGAGTCTTAATGTGTATATGACATGTCTCTCTCTCTCTCTCTCTCTTTTTAAGAAAGGTAAATTGTTTATATACGAGTTGCATATTAGACGCCCACAAAACGGAAAGCATAGTCAGAATCTTAAGGAACATCCTCTCAATGTTGGATGCATCTCCCTACTGACATCCATTATGAATTTGCCAAAGTCAAAAAATGTTGGAATTTTGGTGGATCTATGAAGAGAAAATAAGAATGTAGGGGAGGCTTTGTAAGAAATTAATTATGAGGATGGGAGAGATACTCCATGGAGAGGAATGTTTACCGCTTATTATTCATAAATGATCATTATATAAAATTCCTATTTATACACTTAGATTCATGCTTTCACATTCTTCTACAAATAATTCTTTTATGATAAAGAGTTTCATTAAACGTAGTAAGATAATTAAATTTTACTTAGTTGATGAAGAATCACATGAAATCAAATTGATTTTGACAACTTCATTACATGGTTGATGAAATCAAGTTGTTTTCAGCATTGTTCTTGAATAGTTGAAGAAGTCAATTTGTTTTTAGAATAAGTTTGCATGCCAACATCTATCCCCCTTAAACTTGTTCTTCCTTGAACTATCAACAAATTCTTTAAGTATTGAAAAACTTCCACTTTTAAATGCTTTGTAAATATATTAGCTACTTGATTACTTGACTTCACATGGAATAATTTTATTTCTTTTGACTTAATGCATTTCCTTATGAAACGAAAGCGAGTATTGATATGCTCGAATCTTTCATGATGAACTGAATTTTTTGCTAAAGCAATTGTCGATATGTTATCCATATAGAACTTAGTTGTAGTTTCTTGTTGCAATCTAAGATCTTGGAGTAATTTTTTCAACCAAATAGCATGACAAATACAAAAGGCTGCAACAATATACTCAGCTTCACAAGTTAATAGAGCAACAATTGATTGTTTCTTTGTAGGCCAAGTGAATGCAACATTACTAAGATAAAACACATATCCAGTAGTGCTCTTGTGATCATCATAATTTCCAACCCAATCGCTATCACTGAGGCCAAAAGCTCCATATCTTTTGTTGATGAATAGAGAAGCTTATAATCAATTGTCCCTTAGATATATCTAAAAATTCTCTTAGTTACATATAAGTGAGAAGTTTTTGGAGTTTCCATATACTTGCTTACCAAACCAACTCCAAATAATATATTAGGCCTTGTACATGTTAGGTACCTGAGGCAACCCACAAGACTATTATAATAGGTCAAATTCATAGGTTTGCCTTCTCCATCTTTAGTCATTCTAATGTCATACTCAACGAGCGTATCCATAGTATAATAATCTTCTATTGAGAATTTCTTTATAATCTCTTTGGCATATTTTTCTTGTAATACAAATATTCTTTCTTCTCTTTGTTGTACTTCAATGCCGATGAACTATCTCATCAATTCTAGATTTGTCATCTCAAACTTATTCTTCATTCATTGCTTGAATCCTCTAATCATGGAGATATTATTATCTATAAAAATTAAATCATCCACTTACAGACATACCAGCAAAATATCTCCATATGAAGTATTCTTCAAATATAAAGAATGCTCGTAGGGGCACTTTATGAAGCCTTCATTTATAAAGTGCTCATTAATTATTGAGGTCCAGGCTCTAGGGGCTAGCATGAGTCCATAAAGAGCTTTAATTTGTATACTTTTTGTTCTTTCCTTTTGATGATAAAACCTGGTGGTTGCTCGATATAGACCTTTTCTTCAAAATTTCTATTTAGGAAAGCAGATTTTATGTCCATCTAATATATCTTCCATCTTCTTTGAGCTGTAAGAGAGATGAGTAGTCTTACTATTTCAAGCCAGGCCACTGGTGTGAAGACTTCTTCATAGTTAATCCCATACTTTTGCTTATATCCTTTAGCAACCAACCTTGCTTTGTGTCTTTCAACTTCTCCTTTTGCATTTGCCTTTATTTTGAACACCCATTTGACTCCAATAGCTTTGTGTCATTGTGGAAGTGAAGTGAGCTCTCATGTATTGACCCACTTTGCTTTATAGTATGAATCTCTTCTTCCATTGCTTTTCTCTGCTTGAATGCTTTATAGTATCCTTGAATGCTTCTTCATAAGTTATAGGATTATATCATGCAAATAGACATAAATTATTAAGAGCAAAGTTTGTTGGTGTAAGTTGCACCAGAATCAAATATAAGTTTTAATGTTGTCAAAGGTTCAAGTTAAGTCTTGTTGAGATCTAACAAATTGACTAAGTGTGCAGGCTATTTACTCAACCGGGAAAGACCTAGTTGGAGGTTAAACAGGAGCAGTCTTAGCAGATCATGGAATCCAGGTGGAAAGACCAAGTGGGTCGAGAGGACTCGACACTTGGTAGTGAGATCGAGAGAAAGTCCTGTCGAGCCGTTCAAGGCTAAGTGAAAAGTCTAAACAGATCTGGAGGATCAAAGTTTGGCAGGTAAGTTGAGGTAAACAACTGGAGGAGCAACAATGAGGTCGTGTTCCTGAAGGGAACAACCTAAGGTAGTTGATCCAATTGAAGAAATTGGAAAGGTTTCCAAGTTGAGATCAAGACAGTTCTACTGTCTAATACTACTCATGTTTTTTTATATTATTGTGCTAACCTCTATTTTGCAAGAATATATTATTTAACTCTGTTTTGCAGGATTAGCCTGATCAGTTGACCGAATAGGAGGATCGATTGACCGAATAAGGCTAACTCAGAATAGACACTAGTTCATATCAAAGCAGAGTGAAGTCCGATCAAATCTTGATCGATCGACCGAACCAAAGGATTAGTCAACCAAACCCTGTTGATGTGGCACAGATCAGTCCGGTCAAAAGCAGAGATGGAAACTAAGCTGATCGATCGATCGAACCAGGAGATCAATTGATCAAATGATAACCTCATCAACGTACCATTAAGTGAGAATCTTTGTGAACAGGGAAATTCTCTATTCGGTTGACCGAAAAAGGTGATTGGTCGACCGAACACTTAATTATCATTAAATGCCGAAGATCGAATCAGCATCAGATCTAAACGAAGATGGAAGGAGCTAGTTTGGTTGACCAAACGTCGACGACTCTTATAAAAGTGAGCTCGAGGTCTGAGGCTGAGGTAATGAAATTGGTTTTGGTTCAAAGTTTATCTCTGTGCTAGCTGCTGCTGTTCGTGCTACTGCTCTACAACTCACGTAAGCAACTACCTCGTTTAAGCGCCGACCGAGAATTTTCTTCCATATAAGTGTCAGTATACTTTTATTTTAAAAATCTTGCATTGTACTTAAACTTATATAAAATAGTAGGTTGTTACTATCTTATATTCTTGCATATTGTACACATTGCTTCTTTCCAAGGTTTTCAAAAAGAAGAGTCTTAGCGGATTGCCCATCGGTGCGATCAATGATCGTGCGCCTTGGAGTAGGAGTCGACCTATACTCTGAACTAAGTAACTGAACCTGTTCTTTACTTTTCCACTGCACGACTTTGATTTAAAAGAGTAAAAGAAAAGTTTTTAAAATCAGGATATTCACCCCTCCTGAAAGTACTTAATTATTTTTCAAGCACTTTTAATTTTTTTTTTCTTTTCTCTTATTCTTTTTCTTAATTCTTTTTTCCAGCACTACTAATCCCAAGATGAGAGTCTTGGAAATTTGCTTGTCCTATTTTTTTAAGGATGTCAAACTCTTACCAAGAAGGGTACAACACTGTCCGACCTCCACTATTCAAAGGAGAGAACTTTAATTATTGGAAGAATAGAATGGAGTGCTATCTCAAGTCCGACATCGAGCTTAGGTTCACAATACTAAAAGGTTACACACCTCCAACAAAAGATGGAACACCATTAGAATCAGAAGACTGGACTCACCCAATGATCAAGAAGGAATAACTAAACTACATGGCGATCAACACCATTCAATGTGGGCTCACAATGGAGGAGTTGAACCGAGTCAACCCCTACGACAATGCTAAAGAACTGTGGGACTGTCTAGTAAAGCTACAAGAAGGGACCGATGAGTCTAAGGTAAATAAAAGAGGTCTACTTTTAAATAATTTATTTAATATTAAAAATGCTCCTTGGAGAGACGGCTTCGCAACTACATGCTCGTCTAAAGGACATCCTCAACAGCCTCACATCTGATCGAACACAATCTGGAGAACCGTGACACAATAAGATATGCACTAAATGCCTTTCCGCAGAATGCTTTGTGGGCATCAATAATAGATGCTTATAAAGTTTATAAGAATCTTTCAATTCTTAAACTAGATGAGTTATTTTGCGAATTAGAATTACATGAACAATCTAACTTGAGCCAAGCCAAGGGATTCACTTTGTATGCATGTCCAAGCAAGGAAACCAAATCAAGAATGAAGATTGAATCAGAAAGTGAGTTAGAATCTGATTCAACAAATGAAGAAGAATTGGTCAATATGGTTCGGAGATTGCTAACAAAGAAGAAATTCAAAAGAAGCAACAAAAGAACACCAATCAACCAAATGTAAAATAAATCAGAAATGATTTGTTACGGAAGCAATAAGAAGGGGAATTTCAAAAATGAATGCCCAAATCAGAAGGAAGAAAGACCCAAGTCGACAAGAAAGAATAAAACCCTCCAAGCGACATGGGACGAGACATCTTCCGGTGAATCCGACATCAAAAAATTCAAGTACTCAAGCCATCTTGCATTTGTGGGAAGAAACAAAGACTCCGACCCAATTTTCGACCTTCTCCTCGAGCTGACTTCCGCTCTGGCTTCTTGTCCCTCGAACGTCATGCATGTTCTTCTCGTCCACCGGTGTACTCTTCCGTAGCCCTTTCGCCCCTCGGATGCACCAAGCTTGTCGGCTCCCTTTCTGTGCCATCATTCTCGCTAGCTACGTCTTCTGCTCGACTTCTTGTGTTCCTAAGCTCCTGCACACTTAGACACAGGGATTAAACCAAACAGGACCTAACCTAACTTGGTTGATCATATTAAAATAACCATGGTGTCCAACAATCTCCCACTTTTTGATGTGCATCAACCAAAGTTCAAGTTAGGGAAAAAACAAGTAGTAATAAATGAAATTACAAATAAAATATTTTACGTATAAAGTTTACAATAAAAGAAATTGCAACACTAAATATAAAAAGATTTATCAAAATTTTAGAAAAAATCCTAACTCCCCCTACTTCCCCTAAACTTGTACTTATTCCTCCCCCTTATATCACATCAAATAAAAAGGGTAAACAAAATGGGAATTTTTGAAATTAAGTTTTAAGTAAAAGAAAT
>JBBMJZ010000126.1:2864051-2875750 GCA_037833815.1 Zingiber zerumbet
CTGGGACGGGTTGGCGGGGGCGCTGAGGGCGAGCATATTTGCCTTTTGTCATAACGTGTCAAATTTCCCAGTCCCCAGGGCTTAGCACAGTTGGGGCTGCATGGTTTTGTGGCCGAGAGGTCCAGGGTTCAATCCTCGGGGTATCATGGCCTGGGGTTAACGTCTCTGTCATGCGCTTTCAACTGTGTACCTGTATTTACCTCTCTCCATATTCGTGGGACCGGATCTATGGGACCGCTTATGTGGCGGTTCCACATTTTTTTTCATGTGCCAAATTTCCCGGACTATGGTACCACGGTAGGACATTTAAATTGTCACCTAGTAGCTGCGGACATGATATATTTATAAGAATTTTCCCTTCAAATGGAAGAGGCATAATTAAAGGATACTGAGCTTCTGGACTGCCCGCCATGTGCGCTTTCCGATTTACTTTGATGATCGGTGGAACTGATCAAGCCTAGAGATAGTTAATGAAGATAATTGGGATTATTTTTTTTTTATATGCCAAATTATCAGTCAGTCGCGGTCCTTCGACTCAGGAGGCCCGGGCTGAAAAAAAAATCTAAAATAATTTTTTAATAATATATAATTCATTTAAACGATTTCTTCTAATATTTCTACTTGTAAAATCATTTGTAATATTATCAGTTTCAAGATTTTTTAAAATATTTTTCTCGATACATTTTTTATTTATTTATCACTTTACAAATTGCAACCTAAAAGGATAAAAGTAAAAGACAATATCAAAAAATTCTAAAATATAAATTTGGACTCAACTACCTAAGACCCCAATTACATGCCTAAAAAGATAAAAGTAAAAGATCATATCAAAAGGTTCTAAAATATGAATTTGGGTCCAACTACCGAAGACCCTAATTACATTCCTATAATACATAATACTAAAAAAAAAAATTTGGACCCTCTCAAATTTTGGGCCCAGGGCCATCGTCCAGTACCGCCCTCCTCTAGGATCGGCCCTGTTATCAGTTTAACGCGGAAACGGTTATCAAAAAATAGATATATTTTTTTCTAAAATTTTTATGTTTTTTTTTAAAAAAATCCTTTTATATTTTTCTAAATTTTGTATTTTTTTTAAATAGTGCTCAGCTCTGGCCCTTAATAACCTTTTAAAGCAACTCTAAAATCTGGAATTATAAACTCTGAATGTTTATTATATTAAAATATTTTCTTATCAGCTTATCAAAATCATTTTAAAATAATTATATAAACTATTAAATAATTACTATAATTCTACAACAAAACAATAATATATTAAGTATTACAGGCATAGCACTAGTTTTAACTACTCTAATAATATTGAAAAAAAAAATATTGGTGCAGCTACACTATAATAACTTCAGAATAAAGAGTATTGTAAAATAAAACATAGGGTGGATGTCCATTTTTTTAAAAAAATATTCCGGACGAGGAGATTTAAAATAATCGGACATAGAAGTATGTCTGTGATTTCTTTCCCTTTATTTTTTTAAATAAAAAAATATTTAAAAGTAAAATTTGGGATGTTTTAGAGTGAGATATTTGATTGATGAACTCTATAAATATTTGATTATGGGATATTTGATTGTGAAATTTAAAATATTTAAGGAGTGAGATATTTGATCGTAAAATTTAGAATATTTTAAAAGTAAGATACTTAATTGATGAAATAAATAGAGAGGTAGAAAAATATTTGACTGGGAGGCCCTACCACCTAATCTTGTGACTTTCTCTAATTATGTTCAGTGAGTTCATAGATTAGATATAGCTCATTGCATTATGTCTCATGACGTAGCCACTTTATTGCTCTTCTTTTCTGGGCTATGTATTCTCATTGCATCAGGTAGGAAATTAGGTTAAGAACAAAATTGAAGGTTCATAAAGCAGCATGTGCACATGGCACGCAAAATCAAGACTTGGTGCTTGTCCATGAACCTGAGCCACGAGACTTCGGCTGTTGCTGTTGCTGTTGCTAATATATATGGTGATAGGATATCTGGTGGATCGTTCTTTACGGGACGATTCGTAATTAGGACTATAAATAAATTAAACGTTTATAAACAAGTTTGGTATTTAACTTGATAAGAGGTTGTTTATGTTAGTTCAATATACATAAGATTAATTAAACAAGTAAGCTTAAACAGCTCGTTAAGCTAAACAAATAAGTTTGAATACATATGTGTTCAGCTGGTTAATATTCGTGAACAATGTTCTTAACAACGTTCATAAATAATGTTCACGAATCATATTCATTAATAAAACTCTTTTTAATATACTAAATAAATAATAAAATTAATTAAATAAATAAATTTAAATTATCAAGCTCAATAACCGTTCAAACAACTAAATATTTCAAATCATCAAAGAAACTTGAATTAAAAGCTTGATAACATCTAAATGAATTAAGCTCAAGCCAACCTTGAATTGAAAGCTTAATAGCATCTAAACGAATCAATCTCAAACTAAGATTCAAACAAGCTCAAGCTTATAAAAAATAAATCAAGCCAAGTTTGAACACTCATTTCAAAAGTTTGGTTCATTTTAAACTAGGCTCGATTCGACTTGGTTACCTTATCAAACAAGCTTGAGTACCCTAAAATTTAACTCGACTTAATTTGTTTATAGCCTTATCCGCAATAAATGGCTCGAGATACCTAGAAATAATTTAGTCATCTTGATTCTTTTTAATTTTTATTTTTAAAGTTTTTAGTGGACGTGTCTCAATTCTTCTTTTATATTATTTTTTCTATTTTTTAAAATAAAAATTTATTTAAATTTTAAACCGAAACCTTTTAAATATATATATATTATACTGTATGAGTACCTAAATTTTTTTATCTTAAACACTATAATCAAAAGGAAGTATGAATCCTAAAAATAAAATCTTAAACCCTAAATATACATAATACCATAAATATTTAAAAGTTTTAATTTTAAATACTATAATATAAGAGCGAAGCATAAATCCAGAAAAAAAAAATTTATTGGCTTATAACACAACTCTTAAATCTTAAAATTTTAAACCTTTAATACATATAATATATCTGAAGATAAAAAAATATATATATACAGAAGAATTCAGGAGTCTGGATACATTTTAGACGCCTAGACGAATTCACACATGAGAGCTTGGATCAAGTCTAGACGTCCATTTAGTTCAAACGAATCTGCAAATCATGGGCGGCGACCTATGCCTAGGCCCCAATTTTTATTGGGGCCCATTATTCTATATATATATATATAGAATAGGGCTCATGTGATTAAATATTTACATGATCTAAATCTATCCAAACTTTGTATTTCGCAAGGATCACATTAGGGTTCCAATAGATAGAGTCATAAAGGGACTCTTTTTTTAACAAATTAAATTTATTTTTAATTATGAATATTATTTTATAAAATTTAATCTATTCCTCTTCAATATCTTTCAATTATCAAAATAGAAGATTTTATTATTTTTTAGCAATAACGAGTTAAATATCTCTACCATTTTGATTCATTAATAGATATTAAATTTAACTTTTATTTAAATATATCTATAGTCATAAATTATTCAATTTTTCATTTGTCTCCATTCTATCATTTACCATTGTTTTAGTTTAGATAATGAAAAATATGATTTATTTTTTCTTTTGCTTTGTGCCTAAAAAGACTTTCATTTAGTTCTTGATAAATGATAATGACTGATTTGCTCTTATTGTGATCTTTATTTTTTAAGGACTGTATTCAGTTTTATTATTTTGTATATTATTTTTTATTTATTTGTGTTTTTTGTGCTTCACCGATGATGATGAGTTGAGTATGAGAGCATGATTATTTTATATTGTTATCATATTTTATTATTCTTTTTTTTTTTTTTTTCAATTTTGTTCCTTAAGGGTTGTTCTCTTCTTCTTTCATTTAAATATACTTATTTTTAGCTAAGTGAATTGTAAATTTATTATCTATTTAAAGTGTACTATTATATCTAATAATAATACTTTGTTTAATATAGTAAAGTTTATATTTTTATAAATTAAATTATCAAAACTTGAATATAAAAATTTAATTAATAATTTTTCATCTAAAAATGAGAAAATTAAATTACATAAAAAAATATTTTTTAAAATTAATATTTAATTTATTTAAAAATTTTTAAACCACCATTTTTATCCAAATCGGAATGAAAAAAAAGGTGAGATTTTTTTTTAAAAAATTAATGTTAAGGCTTAAAAAAAAATTCCTTCCTAGGACCTTAAATATACCTGAGCCGGCCCTGCGCAACCTATAAAAAACTATATATATAATTTAGATTCCGAAGGCTTCTGGCCAATTTGCTCTGGTGTGTACGGTCTGACTGTGCATATAAGCCATAGGATAAATCTAAAAATAGGATTGACTCCTCGTTTAACGGCCAACGTCTAAACTTAGTGTTGTAGTTGAGATTCAACGCTCCTACAGTTTATCTTCGCTCCCAGTGCTTTTATAAATTCGTTCTAGATCAACACGGAGGAGGTAAATCATGAATGACTATTAATCTTTGGAATAGTGACTAACACATAAAGAAATATTTTGTCTCTTTGAAAACATCGGATAAAATTGAAATGCCCCATATGTGGCAAAAGACGGTTCACTCGCCCCCAGCGCCCCCGCCAATCCGTCTCTAGGCCAATATGGAGGAGATAAATTACGGATGACTACTAGCCATTAGTACAAATGACAAAATATGGAGGAGGTCATACTCTGTCACGTCGAGTTTCGACCCTAAAACCTCATATAGTAACACCCTATATTTTAATCATCGTACCACTCCGAGGAGACAAAACACCCCCATATGATCCATCTCATAGTCGAGAGATAAATTAAAAAATTAAACATACGATCACATAGAAAAATATTTTCTCAGTCCTTATTCATTTCTACATAGGAACGACTTCTACTATTATAATAATAATAATAGTAAATAATGCACGCAAGGATGTTTCGCGTTGCACAAGTCTATCATCATTTGCATTACTGTGTTGCAGTTTCGCGTGCTCAGAGTTGAGCCTGTCGAGATTGCTTTTTGTACGATTTGGATAATGAAAACTCGTGGGCAAGAAAGTAGAATTTGTCGGACTTTTTTAAAAAGTGATTTTACTATCAGATTTTTTTTTAAAAAAAATTTGGGACAAATTATTGATATTAGGACAAACGTTTTTTTTCCGACAAATTACTGAACACATAGTAAAATTTCTAAAATACTTAAATCATATATTCTAGTATTAAAATTATTAAATCATATATCTAATTTTATTTTTACCCCTTCGAGTTAATTGTTATAGTATAATAATCGATTCAAACACTGCTCATCATAATAATAATATCCTAAATGGATTACTACATTGTAGCAATCAATTAAAAAATTTATTTCATATTAAAAAAATCATTACTCTCAATATAATATGTCGAATAGATATTTAAGGACATTAATATAATTAAAAGAACTAGACGAACACATACGATCGGATTTTATATCATTCTGAGTTTTCAAGATACATTAGTCAGTTTTAGCTGAAATTGACTCATAGACCTAGAAAGTTAGGAATGACATAAAATTATATTTTATATATTCGTCTCATTCTCTTGATTATATTTTTACCCTGAACCATCAATTGAATATATCGTATTGAGAGTAACAATTTCTTTTATCATAGAAAAAAAAATTGATTTTGAGTTTAAAAAATTGATACTCTCAATATAATGTATCAAATTGATATTGGAGGCTAGAAATATAATTAAGAGAATTAGACAAGCACGTAGAATCTTATTTCATGTTATTTTGAGCCTCTAGATCCATCCATCGATTTCGGCCAAAACTGGCTAATGAAACTATAAAGAGATAAGAATAACATAGAATTAGATTGTATGTGTTTGTCTATTTTTCTTGATTATAACCATGCTCTCAAATATCATTTTCATACGTTATATTCACGCTCTCAAACATCAATTCGATATACCATATTGAGATCAACGAATTTTCGATCATAAAAAACTTTTTAATTATTTTTTAAAAAAAGTTTTTAATCAATTGATATAATGTATCAATCTATTAAAGTTACTATTCATTGTCACATAAACATTCAGTATCAATTGCTATATTGTAGCAATCGATTTAAAGGAGTAAAAAAGAAATTGGATATATAAATTGATAATTTTAAAACTAAGTTACATGATTTAGATATTTCGAAAACTTTCAAAGATCGTTTAGTAATTTGTTATTTTTTAAAGTCAAAAGAGCATCTTATCGTATATTTTGTATAAAGATATTTATTATTTTAATATTATTATAGCAACTACGCATGGCTACTCTAACATATACATGTTAAATTATGAAAAATTAATTATTTTACTTTAATCAAAATTACTATATAGTAATATTATATCAAAATATTTTTTTAATCAATTTAATTAAAATTATTTAAACTTTATAGGTAGTAGTTGCTAAGTAACTCTATTCGAGATAAATAATATAATAATTTGCCCACTGTTGTAGTTATAGAATAGCTACTATACATAGTTGTTATAATAGCACTGAATATTGTACTTATAGCCTGTGTACCTACATGAACTTCCCTCTATATCCGTGGGGCCGGTACTAGGGGGGACGCTAAGGTAGCGGATCTACCTTTTTTATAATAGCACTGAAAGTTCCCTCGGGGTAAAGTTGAGTTGGCTAATGCAGAGAAGAGTTGCTACCATAAGGCAAGGGTTTGAATCTCAGCAAAGTCGAGGAAAAAAAAACCCTCTTCCGCACTGGCCGACTACAGCTTTCCGATTTACCTCCTCAGAGATAGTCATGGGGCTGACCGTGTGGGGCCGCTGCGGTGGCAGATTCCACCTTTGCTACCATATAATAACACTGAAAGTAGTATCTATGGATTGGTGAAGTTGGTACATGTATGGGTGTTTGATGCAATAGGTCTTTAGATCAATTCTCAGTGGATGCCAAAATACCTAGTGCCTGACCTCCCTCATGCAAAGGACTACTATGTTAGGTCAAATGTTATTGGTGCAATCATGCCCTAAGGAAGAAATTTCAATGGTTGATGATTATTTAAGTTTAGGTTAATACATTGGATCTATTATGAGTTCAGTTTACATAACCAAGAAAGTTAAAGACCAGATTTTTGGCAAGAGAAGTCTACCAGATCTTTAGCATAGGAGAAGATCTTGCAGGTCAGAAGACCGGATGCAAGGCTAGGGAGGTCGAGAACCAGAATCTTGGTGAGGCAATTGATAATCAGCGCAAGCAAGTGTGCTAATCAATTAAGAAAAATGTCTAATCAATTAAGAAGGTGTTAAGTGATTGAGTCAATCGCTTAACAAACATTATATTTCAAACAAAAGGTTTTCTAATCGATTGGTATAATCTATTAAGACACCATAAACGATTGGATTAATCGCTCACGATATCTTATGCTTTGAACAGAATGTTTCTATTCGAAGCTTAAGCGATTAGCTCAGTCGCTTACAGGACATTCTGCTCGAAACAGAATAATCCCTAATCAACAGAGCTAATTGATTATCCTAAATCTTAATCGATTAGGGTAGGCGATTTGGAGGAGTTGTGTAAATGAAACACGCGCCCAATCGACTACTCTAATCGATTAACAATAGGTAATCGATTAAGGTCATTTCTTAATCAATTAAGACTCACAAAACAATAGGAAAAATGACTCTTTCTCGAAAGGTTCAAGAAGACTCTAAGAGCCTGTTTTGAGCACTATTCCATTGCGCCCTAGAGTTCTCGATTCTCCATTGTTCACAATGCTCAAGATCGAGCTTAAGTTTAAGCCTTCAAGCTCTCCCTAGTACTACAATCTCAAGTCACTCAAAGAAGAAGAAGGTGTACTCAAAACCTTAATATCTTGTTTTCTTCTTCCTTATGAGGTATTCTTGTTGAGAGAGGGTTGTGGATTATTGTGTGAGGTCTCTCCACCTTCAGTGTTGATTCGAGAAGGAGAAGTTTCAAAGTGAAAAGTGTGACTGTAGTGTTTATCCTTGGATTAGTCACCTCAATGAGGTAGATAACAAGTAAATATAAGGTCTTAGCATTGCCTTCAAGTTTATACTGTACAAAATCAAGTCAATCAACTAGTCCTAACAAGTGGTATCAAAGCTTGGTGGATTTTGAGGATTCATCTCTAAGGAAGTATAAGCTTAGAGCTACAAGATGTCATTGAAAGAGGGACACAACACTTCACGATCGCCATTCTATGAAGGTAACAACTTTGCTTATTGGAAGAGCCGCATGGAGTACTATCTCATGACAGAAATTGACATGTGGTTCTCAATCACGAAGGGATTCATAGCACCAACCGAGAATGGAAAAGTGCTTGAATCATCAAAGTGGACTATTGAACAAAAGATGAAGGCCCAAGCAAATACTAAGGTCATTATGACTCTTTAATGTGGGTTGAGATTGGAGCAACTCAATAAGGTTGGACCATTCAAGAGTGTCAAGGATTTGTTGGATAAGCTCATTGAGCTAAATGAAGACACCAAGGATTTAAGAATTACAAAGAGAGATCTCCTAATAAATCAACTTCAGAACAGAGTGTCCGAAATTGAAGAAGCAAGAAAAGAAAAAGAAGGTCTTGAAAGCTACATGGGATGAATCATCTTCAAGTTCATTGGAAGAATATGAAAGGAAGAGCTCAAGACATATAACACTCATGGCCTTAAGTCATGTGGAAGATAGCGAAGGGGAAGATAGTTATGGGAAGAATGCGGAATCTTCAAGTGAGTCATCATCTAATGACGACGAGGTAATTTCTCCCAAGCTTCATAAGATGTATGATACCATTGCATGTTTAACTAATGCTCTAGCAAAATCAAAAGATAAGGTTAGAAAGTTACAAAATGAATTGAAATCATTTAAGAATGAAATTGTGCCATATAAAATTTGCATGCGTTATGAAAATGACATGATTGAATTTGATGACCTTAAGAATGAGAATGCATCTTTGAAATTACAAGTTGATGATCTTAGAGGTGTTTTAGAAAAGTTTAATTCAATCTCTAAATATTTGGACATGATTCTAGGAGCTCAAAGGAGTGTTTGCAATAAAGCGGGTTTAGGGTTTACATCACAACATAAAGAAATCAAATTTATGTCTCTAGTTAGTAGAAACCATGCTTCAAGGGTTAAGATTGTACAAGCTTGGACACCTGAGTAATTTATTGTTGATGCTACCGAACCCAAAATTTGGGTACCAAAATATTTGGTTTATCGTATTTGAATAGGCATGCACCGAGGGGGAGCATCCAACAACATGATTTATAGATGCTTTAAGCACATGATGAAAGATTCATCAAAATTCTCATCATTTAGACACAAAAGTAAATGTACCATTTTTTTTTGTAATAGTGGTGAATTAAAAGTCATAGAAATTGGAAATATTAGAATTTCTAAAAAATTTGTGGTAAACAATATTTTATTAGTGAAAGACATGACTTTTAATCTTCTAAATGTTAATCAACTATATGATTCAAGTTATAGAGTTGAGTTTAACTCACCTTAATGCCTAATCAAGCATAGTGAACTAAACACCATTATGCTCGTAGGCCATAGAAAAAAAATATTTATCAAGTTAAATTATTTGGTGCTACTAATGCATTTGCTAAGTGTCTCATGTCTAAAGAAGAGAAGACTTGGCTTTGACACTGGAGACTTGCTCACACCAACATGAGGAATATCAAAAGGCTTTCAAAAAAAGAGTTGGTGCAAGGATTGCCAAAGTTGAAGTTTTAAAAGGACAAAATGCATGATGCATATTAAATGGGTAAGCAAACCAAAACTACCCATAAAGGTAAAAATGTTGTAAGTATTTCAAATGCATTGGAGCTCATTCACACGAATTTGTTTGATAGTAGTTGATATGTTTCTCTAAATGGTAGTAGGTATTGCTTTGTGATTGTAGATGATTACACTAGATATATGAGTATTTTTCATAAAACATAAGAATCAAACTTTACATACCTTAATTGCTTTTTGTAAAAGGATAGAAAATGAAAAGAATCACAAGATAAACAAAATAAGAAGTGATTATGGAGGTGAATTTGAAAATGATAGATTCACAAGTTTTTGCATGGAAAAAGGTTATAAATATGAATTTTCCACCATTAAGACTCCTCAACAAAATGGAGTTGTTGAGAGGAAAAATAGGGTTTTGCAAGAGGCCGCTAGGAGCATGTTAAATGAATATTCACTTCATAGCTGCCTATGGTCCGAAGCAATTAATACAACTTGTTATGTATAAAATTGAACATTAATACATAGGTTTATAGGAAAAACACCTCATGAGTTGTGGTTTGGTAAACCACCTATAATTAAACATCTTAGAATGTTTGGATGTAAGGTTTACATTCTAAACGCCAAAGATCAATTAGAAAAATTCTCCGCTAAGCCGGATGAGGGCATTCTTATAGGTTACTCAAGTCATAGCAAAGCGTATCAAATTTATAATAAAAGATCTAAATTAGTTGAAGAATCATTAAATGTTGTGTTTAAAGAAAATCCTCCCTCAAACCCTACTAGAACAAACAATGAAGAATTATAATTTGAGTTAAAGAAATTAACATTAACCGAAGGAAATGATTAAGGGGGAGAAAACCAAGAGAGTAATGGTGATAAAATTAAAACTTTACCACTTGAATCCGAAATTACAACAAATCAAGAATCAAGACATACTAAGATTCATGTAAATCATCCCTTAGATCAAATAGTAGGAGCTAGCACTGAAGTAGTGAGAACTTGATCTTACTTTAGAAATGAAGGAAGTCAAGTAGCCCTAATCTCTAAAATTAAACAAAAAATTATTGATGACGTCTTGCTTGATCCGGATTAGATTTTAGCAATGCAAGATAAATTATCTCAATTTGAGAGAAGTCAAGTTTGGGACTTCGTCCCTAGGTCTAAAGAAAAATCAATTATTAATATAAAATAGGTTTTTAGGAATAAACTTGATGATAAGGGAGTGGTTGTAAGAAACAAAGTTAGATTAGTTGCTAGAGGCTTCAATCAAGTAGAAGAGTTGGATTATGATGAAACTTATGCACTCGTAGCTAGATTGGAGTCTATTAGGATGATGTTGGCTTTTGTCGCTCATAAGGGATTTGAATTGTACCAAATGGATGTAAAATTAGTATTTTTAAATGGTGTCATAAAGGAAGAGATATATGTTGAGCAACGACCTGGGTTGGAAATTTGGAGTGTCCAAACCATATATATAAACCTAAAAAGACCTTATATGGGCTAAAATAAGCTCCCCAGGCTTGGTATGAACGATTGTCAATGTTTTTAGTATCAAAAGGGTTCATAGAGGGCAAATTAATCCCACCTTTTTTTTGAAAAATAGTGGTAATGATATGTTTGTGGCTCAAGTATATGTAGATGAAATTACTTGTGGTTCCACAAACAAAGACTTTTTAAATGAGTTCATCAATCACATGGAGAGTAAGTTTGAAAAGAGTTTGATTGGTAAGTTGATATTTTTCCTAAGTTTACAAATTAAACAAATAAAAGAGAGAATTTACATTCATCAATCTAAATATGCTAAAGAGTTATTTAATAATTTAGAATGAAAAATACCAAAGATATATCTGTTGGAACCCCAAGGTTGTTTTGGTGTGAACAACAAGTTAAGTTAGGTCCTGCGTTGTTTCTAACCTTGTGTCTA